>JAMXBD010001967.1:0-260588 GCA_024138025.1 Combretum micranthum | reverse complement strand
CCCTTAGTGACATAATTAGATTTTAAGACTGTCAGATTCGTAATTCTACAATGACAAGCCAAAGAGTCTTTTAGACTCAAATATCATAATCATATCGTACAAATCTATTTTTTTAGAAACTATTTTAAATATCTTTCAAAAATTTTAGGTACACTTACAATAGTGATAAAAACTTAAAATAAATGATGCGAATAAAGAATGGGAGAAACTAAGATTTTTTTTTTCCATTAAAAAATTCTTAATCAATAATATAATATACCTAAATAAGCAACTAATATTTTTCAAAAAAGATTCTATGCGGATAAAAATGTTTCAACATATCATAAAGTCTTCAAAGCATCGGTATATAGATTTCTATGTGAGCTATGCATTTACAGCACTAACTTAAATAAAGGCTATCAACATTGAACTACAACTAAGAGAGAGAAATGAAGGTTATGGAATTGGAAAAAGCGGAAGGAAAGACAAGTAGCGCCCTAGATTTTTTATTATCAGCCTTAAGATAGGTAGAAACAGTGAATTTAATTGTAAAATATAAGAATTCATTGTATTTAACATGTGGACTCACAATTTCTACTACAGGTACAAAAGAGCAATTTTATATACGATTTGTTTTGAAAAAACCTTGTAAAAGATTAATTTCTAGAGTCATACATGTAAAATCACGATTTTCAAAACTATGTGTGGTCAATTTATAAGCTTACAAAACCAAGAAGTTTTAAATAAAAAAGCACAAATCAAATGATATTAAAATTAAAGAACATAACTGGCCCAATCAATTAGATTGATTAACGCCTTAAGTCAATCGTCCAGTTAACTCCCTCCAATTTTTTCCTTGTGTTACCATTTTTAACCAATGCTACTTCACTCAACTCTACTTCATTTGTCCCTAAATCACCATAAGCTTGAATTTATTTAACTCCAATCTCCACTAACTTTGTTACCATTTATTTGCAATGCTAATTCTCGGTTCCCAATACTATGAGTACATCAAGAAACAATAATTTGTGATATTAAACAACATCAATAAGGAATCAATCATTAAAGCTCATTTACAATTAGACCAAAACTTGATGACACATACCATGTAGTTGGAAAGTGTAACGACATTTCTTAGAAAGTTATACCATGCTCATGAGGCCATAATAGGATCATATGTCATAATCGCATAGATCTCTCTAATAGGCGTGTATCTATAAAGGTACCTATTGCTAAAGAAAAGAGTTTTAGGTCGTTGGAATGCGTGCCTCTATAATTTGGAGAGATAAGCATTTACATTGATCAAAATTGATTCTTCATTCATTCTCCCCCTCCAATGTGATAATATGCCTTACATATGATATATTCAACATAAAAGCCATTTGTTATACTTGCTAAGATTTAAGGTGCAAAAAAGCATCTTTATAAGAGTTAAAATGGTACATCTACCCATAATAATTGAGGGAGTACTTTTAATATTTCATTAAACAATTTTTAGCTTACTGCTAATAGTTCATTTAAGTTTTAAAGATGCATTATTTACTGTATCATCCAAAAGTTTCTAACAAAGTAATACAATCACTTCTCTTCTTCATGCTGATGCATTGTCTATACTCATCCAGTTGAATCTCAAATTCCATATATGTTTGATTCTCAATCCATATGTATTAGTGGGACTAGCATCAACATTTGTAAACCTCTAGATTTTTCGATGATTCCGAGTTCAAACCCTAGAATCGGAAGTCAACCGGAAACCCTAGTCAACAAAAACCTATGCTTAACCTTAGAGTTTAGATCCGGCAATCCCGCGCTCATCAATCTTAGACAACAAAATCGCATTAATAGCTTATAATAGTTCGTAATAATATAGTGAAGTATAAAAATATTGGATTCGCTAGTTTCTAGTGTCTATTGGATTCGAACGGGATCAGTTTTTGAAGATCATGCTTGGGAACATCGGATAATAAAAATATTCTATTTATACCATTAGACTCGTAATAACATAAGAAATCCAAAATATCAGTTTCGTAATTTTTCGATGGCTAAAATTACAGATATCACATTTATATGCATAATTTTCTTTATTACGGTAACTTATTAGTTTTATTTACTATTCATTGTACTTCTCTACTATTCATTACTATTCACCTATCTCTCTACTTTTTCTTACTTCCTATATACCTATTTTCTTACATTTTAACCTTTTCAATACATCTTATATCAATTCATATTTTACATCTTAGTTATTTTTTTACAAAATAAAAAACAAATCAACTCTCTCCCTCTTCTCCTCCCCTTAGAATCGATGCCCCCCTCTCTCACATCTCTATTTATTTTCTTTTTCAATTTATTTTATTACATCTAATTTTCACTTAAAAAATTCTATAAATATCCTCTCTCCCTCTACTTCTTTTACACCTCCATTTCATATAAAAAACTCTTCATATCTCTCCAAAAACTCTTTCACAAAAATTCTTCACTATTAAAATTCTCTTTCACCAATTACACACAAAAATCCTTTTCTACACACAAACTATCTGTTACAGACCATCAACCACATAATCCTACACTCATTATCTCCTTCTACTGCAAAATACTTTTAGTACACTTCTTTCAACTATTTAGTTTCCCATGTCATGTAACTTAGCATAACCATGGTGTTGTTTTGAAACTCATATGAGTAGTAAAAGCAACAACATGTTCATATTTTATTCTTGCACATGAAAATTCTTATTATTATCTTGTTATTATGCTTTTATATATGTTGTTACTAATATTGTTATTGTTATTACCTTGTTGTTACTATGCTTCTAACATAACTATATATGTATTATTATCTATATATGTAAGCCCCTAGATTTTTCGATAATATTAGAAACCCTAAGAACCGGAAGTTGAAACGAAACCCTAAAATTAACCTAGTTCTATGATTAGTCTAGTGAATCTAGATCCGGCATCCCGTGTTCTTAAACCCTAGAAAACGAAATTGAAATAATTGTGGAAAATGGTTCGTAATAACATAGGGAAGCCTAAAAATATCAGATTCGAATTTTTCTAGTGTCCTTCGGATCCGATCGGGATCAGTTTTCGAAAACCGTGCCCCGGAGCACCGGATAGCAAAAATATTCCGACAACACCAATAGATTCGTAAAAATATAAGGTTTTCAAAAATATCAGTTTTAGAATTTTTCGGTACTAAAAATAACAGATATAGGCCTTTTACGCGTATTTTCTTTACTACCGGTATTTTAATTGTCTAGTCTACTATTCATAGTACTTTTCTACTATTCATTACTATTCACCTATCTCTACTTTTTCTTACACTCTATTCTTACACTCTACCATACCTATACCTTACAATTTACCTTCCCCATACAACTTTAATCACATCACACTTACACATTACTTCTTTTAATACAAAACAAACAAAATAATAATTTCTCCCCCTCAAGCACAAAACCGGCGCCCCCCTCCCTCTTCCATCAATTTTATTTTCAATTTCAATTTAATTTTAATCACACAAATTTCCACTCCAAAAATCTATAAATACCCCCTTCCTCTTCCATTCTTTCACACAACAAAAATTCATACTAAAACTCTCCCAAAATCACTCCACAAAATTCCTCTCCCAACATCTCTCTCAAGTTCTCTCTTTTCTTAGAAAATCCATTCCCACATAATACTACAACCCATTCTTTTCTTCTTCAACCAACACATAAACTTTAGGTAAAACTTCTCTTATTTACTCATCATGTTCATATAACTTAACATGAGTTTAGTGTATGTTTCTTAGACTCATTGAGTTAAAGAAGCAACAATTTATTCATGTTTTGTTTTTGTTCATTCTTATTTTCTTTATGTTTATTATGTTGTTATTGTTATTATTTGTTTCAACCTAACATATATATATTATGTATATATTTATTTAGAGCATATAAGCTCACTTGTTATTTATTTATTTTCAAGTCTTGCAATTTATTTATTTACTTGTTTTATGCAATATTAAGACTAGTCTTTCTAGTCTTAGACTTGTCCATATCAAGTCAAAACAATTTTATTTCTTGCTTTTCTTTTCTTTTGAGGACTAGTCATTCTTAGTCCCGGGATCCTTGATGAAGCTAAGGTTCCCAATACTTGACTTTACTTTTATGCTCTTATTTATTTTAATTATGTTGTTTTTATATTTTTCATGGTTACATATTCTCATTCATGCATGAATATGTTGTTATTGTCTCAATCATAATAGAAATGAGCTTTCTTAAAATAAGAATAAGAACTCTTTTTAAATATAAATTTTGTCACATAAGAAGTTATTTTCCTTAAAGGTTTGAAATTTATCTTAACAAATATTCTTCTAAAGTTAGATAAGCTAGCTCAAGTTTTAGTAATAATATGTGGTTTTCACCAAGAAATACATAAAGTAAAGTTATTATAAAATCTCTTTTCAAAGAAATAAGAAAGTTTCTTTAGACCTAAACAAAGGATTTCTTAAATTCAATTGTCAAAGTTTTCCACCAACACTAAAGTCTAAGATAAGTTTTTCCAAAATTTACTTATAAGATGATTTCTTTTAAAAGTGGATATAACTATGAAATATTTAGAAAAACTATATGTTTCCAAACCACTAGAAATAAATTTATGAAAATCTTGAAAGATTAAAATTACTTTTGAAGATTAATAACTAAGAAATGGAGTTAAAAGGAAGAAATACTCATTTATAATAATTTAGGAAATTTTCAAAGTAAAACTAACTCTTTTCAAGTCTTAAGCTTATCTCACTTTCAAGACATGTGTTTTACAAAACCATTGTTGAGACAACACCAAATTCATGCATATAGTTTGAGTTTATACATATATATACATAAATTCAAGGGATTTTTCAACCATACAATATATCTATATTTTGTACAAAAGCCCTTGAGTGAAGTAAAGTTTGAAAACTCTAGTTTTGAAGTTTGAAAAATTCGTATCAAATCTGTACGCTCTATTCCGAGACCAAATAACTTCTTTTGATGAAAATAACCTTAGAAATAGATAGATCTTTTCGAGTAGGTAGAAATCGGTATATAATATGCGAAATTCCGAGTTAAAATGAGCAAGTTATGGCCATTTTAATTGGATTTCCATTCCATACGATTTTTACGAATTCTTTAAGATAGAAGTATAGAACTTGAATAGATCTTGGATGAAATACTCATGTTGGGTATTTCTTTTGTTTAGGTGTCGAGGATCACGATCTTGTCTTCCCGAGGATTACTTCGACTCCTAGAGCGCTATGGACGAGTGAGTTTCCTTTACGCTTATGTATTCGCGCATGTGCTTGTAGAATAGAGCACTAGATGTAGGAAAAGATAAAATTGATATGCATGTGGGATATTATGGGAATTATGTATGTGATTCATTGTGTGCGAATAATGAACGATAAGTATATCGGAACCGATTTGTGATTGATATGAGTGTTTCATGTATGTATTGTTATGTGTGCAAATATGTTTGATCGCTTTAAATGATTTAATGCTATATTGAAATCCCCATATAATTAAATTGTTCATGCATATCTTAGAATATCATTTCGAAGTTTTGTACTACTCTTTAGAGTGGGACCGAAAAGGTAAGCTGCCTAGCTACATCTGAGGGTTAGGACGTTCGAGGAATATGGCCTCAAGGTGTAGCCGAGCGGATCGATCGCTTTGGCATGGAGGCCCAGGACTAGTAGTACGGTTCGTTGGGACCCCAAGACGCGCGCAAATTGAGGAGGTTGTTTGGGACCAGTTCAAAGCATTCCTAACCACCGATGGAGGGGTAAATCCATCAAACATACGAAACCGGATAGTCGTATGTAATGTTTGATCATAAGATTGTTGCATTCATATGCTTGATTAATAAACTTGTTTGATTATTGTTATGGTACTATTGCGTAAGGAATATCTCTAAGCTAGTCATGTTATACTCCTATAGACTTTTGATATTGCAGGATTATCTTTTGCACCGAGACCATCTTGATTTCCCGGGTAGAATCCTTATTTTTGAGAAGCTTTTGGAGGCAATCTATTTTGAGTTATAGAGTGATTTCTTCTAAATCTTCTAGCTTTAGTTATGTTATATTTAGAACCATGTTATTATGAATTGTCGGGGGAATCCCTTAGAGTTGTAAGATATATTTCAATGAAATATATTGAGTGTTATTTGCATGTTCCGCTGCCAATGTCTTAAAATGCATTACTCTACCGCTCTCCCTTTGTTGTGAATACGCTTGTACGATATGGAAGCTTTCGAGTGACTGAGGTAGTCATTCTTGAGTTTTTAATATTGCGTACGGCGGGCTGTCACGTTTAGGGTACCCGTTGGGGTGACAATATATATATATCTATATTTCTTAGAGCTAATGCTCACTAACTTTTACTACTTGCTTTCTTATTTATTGTTCTTATTATTGTTTTCTTTTTCTTTTGGGACAAAGTCCGAGGATGCCCTGATGAAGCTAAGGCTCCCAACACTTGATCGAGTTGCCTTGATGAAGCTAAGACTCGCAATACTTAATCGGGTTGTCTTGATGAAGCTAAGGTCGTAATGCTTGACTGGGTTACCTTGATAAAGCCAAGGTTCCAAATACTTGATATATTGTTTGCTCATTATTAATTTGCTTCCCCTATTTTTCATCATTTTTCATATTTATGCTCATGTACATGTATTATTATAATGATCTTGTCTCAATAAAATTTAAAGTAGGCTTTTCTTTAATAAAGGAAATTGAAATTAAACTCTTTTAATATACAACCTTATCTCGAAATCAAGATTTTGTTACCAAACACATAGGAAAAATTATTTTTCAATTCTTTTCAAGCTCACCAAGATTTTTCTTGAATAATAATAAAGATGATTTAATAAAAGAAATTAACAAACAAAATGAACATTTTCCTTGATAATAAATCATATAAAGTTTATCAAAACTTAGCATAAATGTTTTCTTGGTAAACAAAATTTTCATAAAAAGTTTACTTGTGTAATTTATACTAACTCCATAATAACAACAAAAAACAAAACTAGTTTTCAAAGTTAAGATAAAATCAACCATTTAATTTATAAACCCATATAGAAAAGTAATGGATTTCTTAGTTTGTAAATGATAAACCCATCTTCAGAAGAAATAAAAAGAATATAAGTATGGTGATTTAAAAAACAATGAATTTTACAACAACTTAAAAAGAATAATTTTTTTCAAGTAAATTGGTAAAAGACTTAAAGAACCAAGCTTTGGAAATAAAATTTATATTTGAAGAAGTTAGAATATGAGAATATAAGGATAAGAAGACTTGTTCGAAACAAAACCATTTTTCTTAAAAAGGAAATATATACGACTCAAAATCATTATAGGTTATCAATAACTTAATAAAAACTTTGGAAACTTAATTTTCACCACAAAAAGAAAAAAAAATTATAAAAGACCAAAGTTAACGAAAAAAATTATTTTTTTATATAAGAAATTAGAAAAAAAAATAAGAATATACTTGTTATTATAGCAACCTAAAAATTATAAAGTTTCTCCAAAACACTTAGAAAAGGATTTGCTAAATATAAGTTTCACCACCTTTAAGATGAATTGTTTTACAAAAAATAATTGTTGAGACAACCTTTAGAATCTTGCATATACAATGAGTCCATATAAATACTCAAAGGATTTTTCAACTATATATATCTATAGTTTTGTCAAAAGGATTTTTGAATAAAGTTGAGTTGGAAATTGTTTACAAAAATGGAATTTTTCGTTTTGGTTATGTACCGTAGCTTTTAGGAAGCCAAATGTCCCTTTATGTACAAAATAACCTTAGAAATTGATAGATATTTTTGAGTAGGTAGAAATCAGTATATTATATGCGAAATTTCGAGTTAAAATGAACAAGTTATAGCCATTTTAAGTTTGAATTTTCCTCTTTGCGAATTTTGATGAACTTAGTAGAATAGAATTACAAGTTTAAGTAAAACTTCCAAGAAATACTCATTTTGGGTATTTCTCTTGTTTAGATGATGTGGAGCTGAGTTCGGTATTCCAAAGATTTCCTTGACTAAGAAGTACCTGCAAATGGCTGAGTGAGTTTATTTCTTACATATTTGCACTTATGATTTTGCTTGTAGAGTCAATGGCATTAGAATTAGGAAGAGATAAATATGAAAAATGCATGTGCTTTACATATTTGGTTGAAATTACAATTAAGCATATCGAGGCGAGAATTGTTTATAATGAATGTTTGATCTAGTGTAAGAATAATTGTTTGCAAATTCTATGATCACCTGCAAAATTTTTAATTATGCCATGAGTACTTAATTAAAATGATTCATGCTTGTCATCGGGTGAGTTCATTGCATTTATTGCTATTCCTTTGGTGGGACAAAGGCTTAGTAAACAGAATCGTAGAGTGTAAATTCTATAAAGCAATGAGGCATCGTCTAAATCAGTTAGCGATGAGAAAACATCTGAATAAAACATACCCAGCAGCTATGTAGTGGCTCGGAAATAAACTATAATAAATTGGTTTACAATACATTTCTTTTTTGGCAAGAAAGTTGTTAAAACAAGAACTATCATGGAATTATGTTATATAATAGCGGCCTATACGGTTTAAAACACCTAACACCGATTGGAGGGGTAAATCCATTAAAATATGATTCTCCAAAAATCATATGTATTATTTGCCCATGTGCTTGTGCATCTCATATGGTTGCTTAAATTAACTTGTTTTGATTATTGTATGTTGAGTGTTTATTTGTGGAAATAAATCTCATTAAGCTAGTAGCTTATACCTTTTAGATATCTTTTGTAGCTCTCGTACCTTTAGTTGGAACCAAGAGGTTATTTTACCCAGTTAATGCCTTGAGTCGATATCTTATGAATAAAAGTGCAAGATAGAAGTAGAATGGATTCCAAGAGGAGTTTCAAAGGAGTAAATCATTTATTGTAAAGACTCCTTAATAGTTTTTATGAACCTTGGTTATATTGTTATGATTTATTTTCTTAATTGTTATTGTGTATAACTGCTTAAATGGCATGATCTAAAGTTTGGTCTACTATGATAGCGAAGGAACTCCATACACTCGATATTGAGACTTTCAGGATGACTAAGGTTATATTAAGCCTTAATATTGAGTGTGATGGACTTTCGCGTTTAGGGTACCCTTTGAGGCGTGACAACATTATCCAATAATGATTACATATATAAGTTTGAAGATATTAGAGTGCTACATTTTATGACACAAACGTGGATACTCTGACACCAAATGATGCAAACCTTAGGTATAGAAACCTAAGACCTAACAATCGTTGATGGAATTTGAACCCTAGGATAGTCTTGAAAAACCAAACAAGAACTCGATCCCAATTGAACCATCAATTGAAACCAAGGTTATCGAATGATGCAATCGAAACTTGACCCCAACCAAACTTGTTGATTGGAACCATTGTTATCAAGAATGAAACTTGACCTTAATTAAACTTGTTAATTAGAGCTAGAGTTATTAAGATTCAGTTTTTATCACAAGAACTAAAAGAAAGCTCTCACAACTGGAGGAAACTCTCTCAAGAATTTGTATTAAAAGACTTTTTGGATTACAAACAAAATATATATAAAGTATTTTAACCTTATATAAACTAAGAAAAACAGGGAAATTTGAAAAAACATGTCGAGCAATTCAAGGCCAGCTATAAGCCAGCGATGTATATGCTTAAGGCTGGCGACCTATACTATAAAAGTTGGCTGCCTTAATGATGGCTTTGAAAACTTTGATTCTATGGACTTTGTAAGTTGTTGGAGGCTGACGGTGTAACATCCTACACCGAACGTATGCTCAAGGTTGGCAGCATTGAATGCAGCGTTCAGGTTTGCAAGCAAGGCTGGCAACTTATGTTAATGGTGTACAGCTTTCTGTCTTTGAATAGTCTTATTCTTCTATGTTGTTGCCATTTGATCCTCATCTCTCCTCTTTCTTCGAAAAGATTCGTTCTTGAATCTCAACAATCAAGGATAGAACATCACTTCTTAGATGCACTTCTCTTAGAAGAGGTGATTCATCTAAACTTCTCTCAAAGTCCTACAGTAATGAAACATCTACATTAGGCAGAGAACAGTTAAGATAATTAGTATAAAAATAGGCCTTCTTGTACATACATACAATAGTCGGTTGTTTCACATATAAAGCTCTCTTAACATCCTTTTCTTTTGCATATGCTTACTTTTCCCCTTTTTCATCTTTTAAACTCACTTGTGTTTCTCTCCCCTCATTATTTCTCATACTCTCATTCTCATACTTTCTTTGTTGATCATGTGCCTCCTTGATCCACTTTTGATCTTCATAAATCTAACTTAGAGTTAAATGCATAAGCTTCACAATTCTACCTTTCATGTCAAATGAATAAACATTGTGAGCACCATCATGCATAACCCTTCTATCATATTGCTATGGTCTTCCTAACAAAACATGACCAGATGCATAGGCAAAACATCACATTAAAACCTTATCCTTATATCTTCCTATAGAGAAAGAAATTAACACTTGCCTATTCACCCTCACTTCCCTACACTCATTCAACCATTGTAGCTTATATGTTTTAATGTGTTTAGTAGTAGGTAACTTTAATCTATCAATCAATAAGGTACTAACAACATTAGCACAACTACACTATCAATAATCATGCTACATACCTTATCATTAATATGACAACGTGTATGGAATATGTTATCCCACTGCTCATTATCATTTTCTTAGGTTGCAAGTTTAGAGCTTGCTTATTGACCAAGAATTCACCTTTAATAGGTCCTTCAATGTCAACATCGCTACAATCCTCCAATGGAGGCATCTCATCATCACTTAAACTCATACTCTCTATGTCTCCATTTTTCAAAATAATCATAGCTTGTGTATGTGGATATTGTGCAACAATATTGTAAACCTCTAATATTTAGGATAATTTCAAGCTTAAACCCTAAGCCGGAAAGTCAATCGGAAACCTTAGGTCAACAAATCCTTAGGAAATCTTAGCAGTTTAGATCCAACAATTCCGTATTCTTAAATCAAGAAGTCGAAATATGAGTGAAGAATATAGATTGGTCCGTAATAATATTAAAATGTTTACAAATATCATATTGGTAATTTTTGGCTTATTTCGAACTCGATCAAGATCTGTTCTCGAAAACCAGTCTCCGAGACTCGGAAATAGAAAGAATATTATATAGGACTCTTTAGGACCGAAATTTAATAAGGAATTCAAAAATATAATTATAAGAATTTTTTTATTTATAAAAATTTCAGTTATAGCATTTTTATCGTATTTTCTTTACTACCAGTAATTTAATTGTCTAATTACTTTTTTTATTTCTAATAATACTATTAAGAGTACAACCAACCCATACCCTATTCTTATCCTTAAACCTATTCTTACAATCTTACATCATCTTCCTTACAATTTTACTTTTCCAATATATTTTATTACTTAAATTACCTTTAAATTTGAATTTATTACACAAAACAAATAGCACACATCTCTCTCTCTTCCCCCAGCAAAACCGATGCCTTCCCCCCCATCTCTCCTTGTTCTCTCATTTTACTTGATTTTTCTCTATTTTATTAATCACACAAACCCTAATCCATTTCCTTTTATAAAAACCTTTATAATTTTACCTTTACACTTTCTTTCTCTTTCACAAAAATCAAACTTTGAAAAAGTTTTCTCTCCTCTCTTTTTCTCTCCATGACGTGAGCCTCCCCTCCCTTTACACACACACACACTTTATTTTTCTTCAAGTCTTTCTTACTTCAAACACTAAATAGGTAATAGATCTTCACCTTACCACAATAAAATATGCAATGGCAAGATCATACATGTGTGGTTCCACTAAAATCCCCATGAGCTTTATGTTAGAGATGTGGAAATACTTAAGTATGATATTCTTACCATCACAATGTTGTGGATCTTGTTATTTAAGCTGTTTTACTATTATTTTGCTATATTATTGCTTTATGTTGTTCTTATTAACATTTTATGCATATATTTAATCTCATCTACGTAATGTTTATAGTGCATTTGCATTCATGACTTGCATGATATAATAGATCCATTTGTTTTGAGTACATAAATGCCATAGTTTTTTTTTTCGTCTTATGTACGAAGACTTGTAGGAGCATGATAATAGTGAGAATATGTTAAAAAGTTTAAGATCTATCTTTGTTTCAACAAAAATGATTTTTTGGAAATTTGAATGGAAAAAGAACCCTATTTAGAAACCTATTTTCCAACTTCAAAATGAGGTTGTTACATTAAATATGAAGTGTTTAGGGAATAAGTATCATAAAAGAATGATTTCTAAGAGTTAAATTTATTTTTACTAGAGAAAATTTCAAAATAAGAAAAAGGCTACTAAAGTTAATTTAGAACTTGTTTCAACCCCAAGTTTCATTAAAGAAATGGAAGCCTTAGGGAGTAGGTTTAGTTAGGACTTAATTTTAGAAAGATTAAATGAGTTTTACACAAGAATAATCTCAACACAAATTTCAAAATTCGAATCTAGACTGACCCCCACCTAAACACCTATATCCAAATACCAAAATGAAGATTTTAATAGAAAAATGAAGCCTTAGAGTATATAGGTAGTAAAGACCTAATTTTGACAATAATAAATGGATTTTATCAAAGTATATTTTTAAAACAAAGTAAAAGTTTCAAAACATAAATCAAACAATGTTTCATTCCTTAAATTTTTGTAAAAATTCGTACCTAGGCAAAACCCATATTCAAACATCTACTTTCTAACTCCTAAATGAAGAAATTTATTAAGATAATAAAGGTGTTAGGCAAATAGGTCATCAAGGCTTTATTTTAGTAAAAATACAGATGATTTTCAAAGAAATAAAGGTAGTTTTTCTCAATCAAGTGTTCTTGAAATTTTTGCAAAAAGAAAGTTTTCTAAAAATTCTTTTTAATCAAATATCATCAAGGGTATATATATAGATAGCTCATGTCATGTCATTCATGATAATAACTTGTAGATATTGCATATACATATAATATACTTGGTAGAAACAAAGCTTAACAAAATAGTATCTTTTAAACCCCATAAAACATTGCTAAATACATAAGGAAATAGATTGATCAAAACCCATGGATCATGCATGATATTGAGTTATATATGTACATAAAAGAATCTTTCAAGATATAATGATAGCTAAGTATCTATCAAAGCTTTTGAATCATGCTGGATTGAAATTAGAATTTGATGTGTGGGTTGGGAGTCTTGTATAACATTATGTTCCCTGCTATTCATGAACCAAATGACCTTGTTTGATGAAAATAACTTTAGAAATAGATAGCTTTCATCGAATGAAATTCCGAGTTAAAATGACCAAGTTATGACCATTTTAAGTTGGAATTTCCTCTTAGGTGAACTTTGACGAACTTCTTAGAGTAGAATTAATAAGTTTCATTTAAAATTCATGGTAATACTCATTAGAGGTATTCCTTTTGAGAGGAGGACTAGACCTTGTCAAGGATTATTACGATTAAGAGGAATGTCGCGCCATGGGAAAGTGAGTTGACTGTCTTTAAATTACATGCTTATGATTTTGCTTGTAATGATAGTGGCATTAGAATTAGGGCAAGATAAAATTGGAATGTGCATGTGAATTCTATTTGGTTGAATTGATGATAAGAATATCTAAATGGGAATTGTTATAAATATTTGTATGATTTAGTATAGAATTGGAGTGTCTGAAATCTTTATGATCACCTACAATTCACTTAAATAATATGTCATGATCATATAACTAAATTTTCTATGCATAACATATATTGAGTCACATTATATTTGTTGTTATACCTTTGTGGGAAAAAGATATAATAGTTAAGCTGTAAACCCCGATTTTCCTAGTAGTTAAGTAAACTTCGGAAAACGGAAAACAAAACCCTAAACCGGATTAGTTCAAGCTTTGTGAGAGAAACCTAGAAATCCTAGATCCGGCTTTGCTTCGGTTTCATATCAAAAGAACTTTTAAATATAATTTAATATGGAATATTGTTTTAAAGTGTATTTCAAACCATAGAAAGTTTTGATTTCGAAAAATTTTCTATTCCGGGCATTTCCGAGCTCCATTACGGAAAAGCGAGCCCCAGAACTAAAAACTCACAAAAATATTCCAGAATATTCTTTATAACCGAAATTTTATAAGGATTTCAAAAATATAAGTTTTATAATTTTTCGGGTTATAAAAATTACAATTATAGCCTTTTTCCCGTATTTTCTTTACTACCGGTAAAGTAAATGTTTTATCTACTATTTATTACTATTCACAAGTACAACCTACTACACACACAACCCATACCTTAGTCTTGCATCCTTACAAACACTCATTATATTTTTTTCCAAGAAATTTTTATCTCTTAAATAAATTATCATATTTAATACTTTTATTTCATAAATTGCAAATTTAACAAATTCAAATCCTTCCCTCTCTCTTCCCCCTCTCTTGGCCGGCGCATGACCCTCCCAAATTGCCTCTAATTTGTTTTATTTATTTCATTTTTATAAACAAAACAAATATTAATTCACTTAATATAAATAGTCTTTTAATTTTCTTTCTCTTCCATTTTCATTTCATTTGTTCAAAACTCATAAAACTCTTTCTTTTTTTCTTGTTGTTGCCGTGCGCCTCCAACCCCTCCACACACACACAAAACAAGCTTCTTTCTTCTTTATTTCTTCACTAAATCCAATCTTAGGTGATGATTCTTAAGCCTCTCTACCATTTAATCTTGTAATGACAAGATTATGGATGTGTATTTTCATCTTAAATCCCCATGAGCATTTGCTAGGGATAAGAAAATGCTAATACATGAATATCAAGCCATCACAAAAGTAGATCTTGAGTTTGATGAGCTTTTGTTAAAAAAATGTCATGTTCATGCATATAAAAGTAGAGATCTTGCATAAAAATATATGTTCATGCTCTTAAACTCCTTTTCATGCATTATAAGTAGTAGATCTAGCACTTAGATACTCATATTATGCTTGACATTCATGTTCACATAAATATTTTGTATCTTCATGCATTAATGCTCATAAAGACTTTATCTTGTATATATAAATGTTGTAGTTAGTAGATCTTTATGTAGATAAGACAAAGAACTTAAAAAGAAAAAGTTTTTGTTAGAAATGATCAAAAGAAAATTCGTATGACTTCAAAAGTTATATTTTGAAAACCCTTTTATTAACTTCAAAACTCATGTTTTATGTGAAAAACGAAGGGTATAGGTAATAGGTATCATTGAGTAGTGATTTTCATAAGTTGAAATAAGTTTTGATGAGATTAATGTGTAAAACAAAAAGAAGAAACAAGATAGAAAATTTTGAATTATTAGTCAACTTGTGAAATTCGTAACTTTGGATGATGCCCATGAAAACATCTATTATCCAAGCTCAAAATAAAAGTTTTATGTATTAAATGAAGTCCTTAAGTAGTAGGTACAGTAAAGTCTTAAATTTTAATGCATTAAACAAGTTTTTCCCATAGGAATCATTCAAAAATTTGATTTCTAAAATTCGGATTTTTGAGTAAATCCTATTTGAAAACATGTTTGTAAAGTGTAAAATGCAAATTTTTATGTAAAAATGAAGGTCTTAGGTAGTGCATGCTATGAAGACTCAATTTTAACTGAGATAATTAGAAATTCCTAAGAATGAATTCCAAAATACAAGTGTGATGTCAAAGTTAGAAAACTAGATTTTTCATAAGTAGTTATTGTGTTCTTGCAAAATAAAAAGTTATAAAATTTTCTTTTAGCAAAAATCATCAAGATAATGCATACATTAAACTCATCACATGTCATTCATGCTAGAAAATCATTCGTATTTCATGTATACATGATTTATCAAGTAGAAACATTACAAGCCTTTACAAAACTATTTTTCGGAATTAGGAACCATTACTGATCAAAACTGATCCCTCTATTTCGTGACCTAAATATTTTCAAAACTTGCAAATAATATTAGAATTAGATAAATCTTTCGAAGTAGATAGAAATCGATATATAATTTGTGAAATTTCAAGTTAAAATGACCAAGTTATGACCGTTTTAAGTCGAGACTTCTGCAAATAGCGAGAATTACTATTTTGATTAGTTTTGATATATAGTCTGGATTAGTTAAGTGAGGAAATACTTATTAGGGTATTTCTTCCTTGTTAGGTGATCTCGAAACCGATGAATCCTTACCACCAGACTACTACTACTAAAAGACCGACGAACCATGGTCGGGTGAGTATCACTTCCGATTTCAATTATTGCTTATGATTGTAATGATAGTTACACAAGATACTTGGAAAAGATAAAATGAGTATGCATGATGGGGTTAAACGGGAATTATATATGTTTGATGTTGTTATGAGAAGTTAAATCTAACGAATATCGAAACCAAGTGATTAATCATTGCTTGTATAGATGAATTAGGATTGACTATCTGTGGATATTGATTGATCACTTAAAAGAATTGGTATAATTGATTATTTAGAATTGAAGGTGAACTTGAACTCATTCATATCACGATGGGGATGGAGCATTAGCATTTGTTGGTTCTCCGTGATTCTAAATGGTGTAAAAGTTGGTTAATCGTGGTCCATAAAACGAATTATTGAGTTTGTTAATCGTGATCCAAAAAAACGAGTTATAAGTTGGTTGACCGTGAGGGTAAACGGCGTCGTACCTTAGGATTCATTAATCTGCTAATCCGGGATGGAGGGCGCAAGTCCATCCACATATGATTTTCAGCTGGTCATATGTTTGTTGAACTCACGTGTTTGATGCATATCATTTGTCTAATTAATCACTTGTTTGATTGATGTGTTATAATTGTAATCATGGAAGTTTTCACTCACTAAGTTAGTATAGCTTACGCCTCTATAGTTTCTATCTATTGCAACACGAGTTTATATGGCTTAGACTGAGACACGCTACAGCTCAGGTACAGAAGCTAGGCGTTTCCTATAGAAGTTATATTCAGATTTGTTTAGACTTCCACAGGAAACCAAGAGACTCTGGATGACTATAATAGACCTTTAAATATTCTTTTGCGGGGGAATGTTCCTTAGAATTTGTAACTTATTACCTATGCATTTTGATTTATTATCTAATGCTATTGAATGTCGAATTAAACTCTTTAACTCCATTGAATAGAGTATTCTATTGTCGTAAAGTGACGCCTTACATCTATACAATACTCCCGAAGGACTTGGATAGTAATTCGAGAGTCTTATATGGCATGTGGTGGACTGTTACGTTTAGGATACCACTATGGGGCATGACATAGGCAGTGGGTGGGCCTGAAACTAGGTTATCGGCAAGGGATCGCCTAAATTAAAATGGAAGTGGAGTAGGCACTTGAATCAACTACGTAATTAATGAGTGGGTGGGTACCTGAAACAACCACTAAATAAATGAGAGAAGAATTGAAATCTATGGTCATATGGGCCTGAAACACCTAACCCCGAATGAAGGGCGTAAATCCATTCAACATAGGACTCCCGAAAAGTCTTATATATTGTATGCTCACGTGCTTGTTCATTTCATATAATTGTTTAATATAACTTGCTTTCCCTATTATTTAATTTAGAAGTGAAACTTACTAAGCCCGCAAGCTTATACCCTTATAGTTTCCTATTGTAGTACAATTATCCATTGCTATCCCCAAGGGGACATTTCTCTCAGGTACAACTTTTGGAATTTAATGAGCTTTTTTGAAGAAGTTGGGGCCTAGATGTTAGGCATAGACTTCTAGTTAAATATCCTTAATCACATATATATATATATATATGTGTGTGTTGTAAGAGACTTTTGTGGACCCTAAAGACTCTTAATATTTTAACGGGGGAATGCCTCTTAGATCTTTGTAATAGATTAATCTTGGTCATAACTATTATGATTTATTTCTTATTGTTATGTATGTCTTCTTAAGCTATTTCGATTCAAAGTAAGATCCCCTACATGGTGAACGTAAGCCCTACATCCGGTGTCTAAACTTATGGGATGACTAAGGTTGTCATACTTGAGTTTAAATATTGAGTGTGGCAGACTGTCTCGTTTATGGTATCCTTTGGGGCATGACAAATATGCCTAAATCCCTAACACATGAAACACTTGATATTACGTGATCTAAAAGAGAATTTTTTAGGCTTACCTTTAAAAAAACAATATAATCCTTGGCCTTTGCATCTTCTTTAGGTTATGAGTCAACTTTGTCTTCCTTCCAATTTGTCTTCCATGAAGAACTAGAAGTTGAGTCATACCTCGAATTATCCCTAGACTTCAATTGCTTTTCCACCTTAATAGCCTTGCGTAGCAATTCCTCCATCTCAACATAATGATGTAATTCCACCACATCAGCTATCTCCTTATTTAACCATTAAAAATCTAGTCATTGTTGCCTCACAGTCTTCCTCTATATTGGCCCATTATCATTGCTATCTTCTCCTTATAGTAATCTTCTACACACATAGAGCCTTGAGTCAACCTCCAACTTCCTGCACAAATCCTTATAGTAATGACTAGAAGTACACCTATTTCTCATTGCAACTTTCATCTCCTCCCATGCCTAATAGGTATTTCTCTATATTTTTTTGTTAAGCACAAATTGATCCCACAAAATACTAGCATAATATGTAAATTCAACTGTTGCTAGTTTAACCTTCTTCTCTTCAGAATAATTTTGGTAATCAAATAAATGTTCTACTTTCTTTTCTTGCTCTAGGTACAATTTTGAATCATCCTTTCCTAAAAGGTAGGGATTTTCATCTTAATGTTTCCCAAATTATCATCTTGCTTATGAACAAGCCTTTTACCTTTCCAAGCACCACTCACACCAAAATCGAAATCCTCTTCTTCTTCTTCCTCCTCATCCATATGCCTTTTAGAGAATTTAAGCTTAGATGGAGATCCAAGATCATCTAACCTCCTATTCAAATGCTCAAATTGATCTTGTATAACCTTATGAACAACTTCATATCACTTCCATTATTTTCTCCACCATTACTCATTTTTTTAATAAATAAGATCAAACTAGAGAAATAAAATAAAGGATAGGATTACTCGATTCAAGAAGCCAAAAGCTTTAATACCAAATGATGCAAACTTGGATACTCTGATACCAAATGATGCGAACCCTAGGTATAGAAACCTAAGAACCAACAATCATTGATGGAATTCAAACCTTAGGATACTCTTGAAAAACCAAGCAGGAACTCGACCCTAATTCAACTGTTTAATTGAAACTAAAGTTATCAAATGATGCAATTGGAACCTAACCCCAACCAAAACCTGTTGATTGGAACCATAGTTATTAAGAATGGAACTTGACCCTAATTAAACCTATTAATTAGAACCAGAGTTATCAAGATTCAGTTCTTATCACAAGGACCAAAAGAAAGCTCTCACAATTGGAGGAAACTCTCTCAAGAATTTGTGTTAAAAAACTTCTCTTCTTTTTTGGTTTACAAACAAACTGTATATATAAACTATTTTAACCTTATCTAAACAAAGAAAAACAAGAAAATTCTAAAAGACATGTCGACCTATTCAAGGCCAGCTATAAGCCGGCGACGTCCATGCTTATGACCAGTTGCCTATACTATAAAAGCTGGTGGCCTTAACGGCAGCTTTAAAAACTTCGATTATGTGGACTTTGTAAGTTAGCTAAAGGCTAACGGCGTAACATCCTATGCCAATAATGTTTGCTCAAGGCCGAAAGCATTAAAGGCTGGCGTATAGATCTGCAAGCAAGGCTAGTGGCTTATGTTAGCAGTATACAACTTCCTCTCTTTGACAAGTCTTATTCTTCTATGTCATCGTCATTTGATCCTCATCATTTTACCTAAGAGTGAGGGTAATTGGTAGGTAATGTTTGAAGATGGTAACCATTATAAAATGATCGATGTGCATATGTTGAGAACTTTTTGGGATGCAAAAGGTATGGCAAAAAGGCAAAATAAATGTTATATGATAAGTGTAATATAAAGATAAATAAATTATAAAGAAGGGCAAGTATGTCATTTGATATAAAATAAGAGGATTTTATAGTCAACCCTAAAGTATATAAAAGGATTATTAAGAAGGGTCAAAGTGTTAAAGGATATTAAATAATAAGGTTTTCTGGTCCATGCTAAGATATATGTGTGTTTGGAATGTTTCAATTGATCGAATGGAGAAGTGGAAGAATTTTGGTTGAAGGCCGGCCAAAGGCCACTGGCCTTTCCATCAATGCTGCCGACATTGGCCTGGCATTGAATGATTGCTGAGGAAGTTTCCTTGGAAATTCGACAACTTTTCTTCTGGACGAAGCCAACCTATCTTTAGCGTTTTTCCTAAACTAATTTAGCCTATATATAGATGCCTTAGCCTAGTTTTCCATTTCTTTGTTTGAGCTTTCAGAAACCTTAAGCTGAGCAAGAGAAAAACATCTTGGTAAGCATTTTCCCTCCCAATCTTTTCACAATCTAAAAATGATTAAATCTCTAAGATCTATCTATCTATTTGTACGGAAAATGCTGTAGAGAATTCTTTGGAGTAACCATGCAATTCTTTTGAAGATTCGGTTTAAGGAGATTAAGAGGTTTTGAGTATAAAACCTAGGAGATTCAAGATATATAAGAGTTTAAAGAAACCTTAGGGTCGGATTTGAAGATTTGTGTGGTTTTAATTCGAAGAAAAAGGTAAGATCTTTCTAAGTGTTTGTGATTTTTAGGATTTGATGATTATAAGAATATGATAATTTGGAATTTATAGTAATTGGGAATAAATTGATTGTGATAAGGAGATTGATTGATTTAGGGTTTTTGTTTCAAATCAAGATTTGCAAGTTCTAGGTAAGTAAGGATCCATCTAATCTTATCGTTAAATGAAATTTATATGTTGTTGTAAATCGAATTGTTAATTGGAGATTTTATAATGTATTGAAGGAATTATGGAGAAATTAGAAATTGAGGAGAAAGCTGAGTTTGAAGGTTTCATTGAATTATAGACAAAGGAGACAGGTGTGTTAACTTCTTTTCATAGATCTATGATTAAGGTTATAGATCCTTTGAGTAAGGTTATGAAATTAAGTATTAGGGATTAATTATGTGTTGCAATTGGAATTGATTAAGATATGCTGTTGATCAGGAATGTTTGTGGGATTAAGGTTCTATTCTTTTAAGAAGATCGGTTGGTGGATTAGAGTTTGGAAGCGAATCCAAGTACGACCTTACCTTGCTTGCTGTTTGTGCTTGTAGGATTAGAAAAATAAATTGACTTAATTCTATTCTAATTATAATTGAAAAGTGTGCTACTTGTGTTCAGCTTTGATTAGTAAAGACCATGCAGAGTGTGATACTAATGAAGTGCCCTGATGATCCTTGTGCACTGTCCTTAGTGGAGTTACACTCGGAAATGATTCCGGTAGATTAGGAGTCGTTCCGGTCCATATGGCGGAACACAATGATGTGTAGGGAGTACCCAACGTCAATATACTGTATATAAACTATTTTATAAAGATTGTGAATCGGGATTATGAGTTACTTTGAGTTTAGGAGTAGATGCATCTGGTTCTAAATTGTGCTGTTTGTTTCACTAATAAAAGATAATAATTTGTGCCTATTGCATTATTTTTAGGAATGTATGTGATGTATGTTGGCATGTTCATGCATATTTGTTTGTGGTATGGTGTACTTGGTGTTTTCGCTCAATCCTTTGTTTTTCAAGTGCAGGTGAAGGTGAAGGTGATGTTGGTTGAGAATTGTCTGGATATTATTTTTAAGTTGATCATGGGGAGCGACGTTAGTAGATTCGACTTTTCTACTAGTGACTAACAGATTCTGGATAAAGAAGATTAAGAGAAAAGATCTTTGAAGACCATACAAAGTGTATAGAGTTTCTTTAAATTATTATTGAAGACGTTTATAAGATAAGTTGTTATGTTTTAGATTTTATATAAATTCTTTTGCATAATATCGAGAGACGAATTGTAGTAATGATAAATTCAAGTAACCTTTTATGTGTAATTTGGAGGTAATTATATTTGTGGTTTAATATTTTATAGCCTCAGCGTGCCCTTTTTAAGAGAAGGACATGTGGCGAGTTGTAATGCCGTTAAGTTAGGGCATTACGATAAATATAGCCTGGTTAAATCATGAAGATGTAATATTCTTAATGAATTATATTATCCTTTTAAAGATAGTTTGTTTGATCTAAACATGCTCACAATGTTAATGTAGAAATCATATGGACAAAGAAATTCTATGTCAAAGATAATATATATATATATATATATTTGATAAGCTGTCGATTGTGGTACCTAAGACGAATAAAAATTTATATATTAAATGAATGGTTTATAAATGTAATAATATACTTAATGAGTGCATATTCTAGGGAACTTGCAATGTGGAGAGATAAAGTACACTTAGAGGATTCTCAAGACGTGTGATAAGATAGATAGAAAGGATGGTAGGAGCTAAAGTTGAGCAACATGATAAGAATTTGATGATTCCATAATGTTTCTTATGGTAAAACAATAGTTGGAACAATCATTCCAAACTATTGGACCCTATAGCTTAATAGATCTTACATAGTGGACTTAATTAAATAGCTTTACTGCATCTTATACTTTGTAATACCCAGTTTACATGGATAGGTTATAGATAGGTATTGAGGGTCATATAATAGGTTTTAGGTACTTTTTGTCTTTTTACAAAAAACTTAAACCTACAAGTTAAGGGTACGTCTTTATATTTTATATTTACTTTGGAACTTATACTCTAAGGTATACCTCCTACCAACATCGTAAAAATTATTAAATAATAATAACATGAGAAACAATGTTGCAATTCTACTTTTCCAAAAGGAAAAAAGCAAAACATATCAGTAGTCCAAAAAAAAAGATAAATACCATGGTAGAAAGCTAAGCAATCCTAAGTTACCAATCATAACATTGATATAAAATTTGCTTATAAATTTTATACTTATAAATGCCTACCATATATGATATAGAATTTTATTATTCAAATTATTCTCAAAATGTTGATAGGTTTAGATTTTGAAAATCTACCAATGAATCTTAATACCTAAAAATGTAATAAGAAAACTTACATGTTTTATAAAGTACCTATAATCATAGGTTTCATAGGGCACAAATTCCAAAGTGGTCGTAAAGTGATATAATATAGGTTACAGTTTTGAACATTGGAAAAATATACCTTGTGGTAGAATACGATTGAGGCCTTATATCATCATATCAATCTTATACCCACTTAATCATATTATACAGCTGGACAAGTTTCAAGATAAGAATAAGATGTTATGGAGTAAATTCCCATTTTAATTTTATATTTTTGGAATTGAATGTTAAAAAAGTAGGATATTTAATTTGGTTTCAATCTACCCCCATAACCTACTTATTAGAACTTCATCTATTTACATGATTTAAGGTATTCGGTAACCTTGTATCTTATAAAATTATTGGTTTTAAAATATCTTGTGGGTGTTTTTTTTTCTAAGGATTAATGTCATGAATGGTTCTTGAACTTTGATAAAATATGTGATTAGATACTTAAATTTTGAAATTGATTAATTTAACACTTAAACTTGAATTGATCAATGTAGTACTTCGAGAAACTTTTTTTTGCATGTTAACGGTTCCTCTGTCATGTTTTTTTAGATACTAAATTGATCAATTCTAAAATTTTGTTTGATGGAAAATCGATCAATTTCAAAGTTCAAGTATTAAATTGAAAATTTTCAAAATTTAGATAGCTAATTTCAATTTTACCAAAATTTGGGTATCATTCATTACATTCCCCCCTTTTTAATGTATACTTTCAAATTATAATTTCGTTAACCATCCTTGTCTAAGCAATGAATAAAATTTTGTAGTTTGCATTACTTTTAAGTACAAATTATAACAAATATAAACAATGAAATTGAGTTCAATTGGAAGTCTAAGATAAATTTGAATATCAATTTGAGTGATTGTCTAAAACGATGTGTTATATGTTAGCTTGCCAAATTAAATTGTCTCTATTAGCAACTATTGTATGGACGTGTAGTAACTTAAACATATTGAGAAATTACGGATATTTTAAGACTTGGATCCGATAATTTTCATGCCATAGCATTAAAGGAAATTCCGAGGTGGTTAGAAGATAGAATCCTAGGACCACATCCCTAACAAATTTAAAATATTTGGATATCTTATAACATTTGTTTGATCATAAAAATTTGTTTAATTCGTGGGTTTAACATCGATTTGACATCTATTTATATTTATTTAATTAGATTATTTATAAAAATATATACAAATCAAAAATAAGTATTTTTAATTATAAATAAACTATACATATTAGATTCAGATAAAATAAAGGTAAAAGTAAGATATAAATATGAAGCAAGCATATTAAGATATAAATAAAAAAGACACGATTTAAAGAGACCCAAAATCTAGCCGGGATCAAGGATCCAGAACAACGATTCGTACATTAATAAAAACATTGTCCTACTGTATACGCATGAGGGCGGAACTGCAGACGTCACTTCAAGCTAGTTCCCTTGATGGCATGCTACTAGTTACCGTAGTGTAGCTTTTGTTCAACATTAAATATGCGATAGTGAGACGCTTAAAGTAACAATAAAAAGGTTGGGTTAGTTGGTGCTTTGAAACAATATTAAAAAACGAACGGGACCAATTTATTGTATAAAGAAATATAAAGTATGCAAATAAAATAACTCTTCTAGTGTTTTTAACGGATGCCTTTTAGGTCGTGTTAATCAACCTTAAAAAATGGGGTTGCTTGATTAGCTTATGATTATACAACTCCATATGAAGACAACACAATGGAAAAACTGACAATACAAATGACGTTGTCTCTGCCAACATGCGAAGACACATTGCTTGAGAAAACTAAATTAACTAGAGATAAGCCTTCAGGCGCAATAAGAAATTAAAAATTTAAACAATAACTAGAGAAGAAGCCATCATTTCATAAATTCAACCAATGAGGAATTGACAGCATCTTTGATGCTAACCTCAAATCAGAGATGTATGTATCAAAAGCTTGTTTCCTATGAGTGCTTTATAGTTTATAAAATATCATATTGCATATGAGAAATTTCGGTGCATATCGACTTTGAGTTGGACACATAATTGATTTCAAGAACAAGTTCAATTTTAAGGTCGTGTAATCTGATGGTGTGGCATCTTTGCTTCCAAAAACATTTTAGGTGGAGATGTGGTTAGATTGCTGTAAAAGAAGTTTGGTAAGCTCACAGGTCGTTGCTTGCAACCAAATCCATGAAGCTAAAACGCTGTCCTTGTCCTTCAATGTATCCACAACCACCCATCAATTACGGCAGAGACAAAACTTGAAAGCTAGTGAGTATGTATATTATCAAATTCAACATGGTGTCCATGTTAGATTTTGAAATATCCCAAAATTTTCTTACGATATACGTACAATAATAAAGATAATAGACAATAACGATTTTATTAGAATAAAAAGATATATAATGAAAATAATTAATAGCAATAATAATAGTATTTATATATATATATATAATAAGCAAGTTTTAAGAATGAATAAAGTAGTCCAACAATTACGAATCTAATATTTTTGAGAGCAATCAATTTAAAAATGAGAATACTAATTATATGTCACATGTCATAACATAAGTAGGAGGGATAAGAATGACAATTTATATAACTTACTTAAACAATACAAAACATTGAGCATATAAGTAATTTTTATCTCAAACGTATAATTTATATGTTTAAGACATCTCACCCCCATATAAAAGACTTAGTTTGCTCTTTCCTCTCATTACTCATATTTCAAGCTTCTTAGAGAAATCACCCTCTCATACTTTAAAACTCTCTCTAAACTTCCATTAGAAGAAAAACACAAACAACTCTCTCTCTTTAAATTTAGACATCTATATAGGAGAAATCAAAGAGAAAAGGTTAACAATTTCCTAAATTATCTAATCTTTTAATCACAATGCTTAAACAAAATTTATTTTAGGATAATAAAAAAATAAAGAAGAGAGAGGAGGTGTGCTTAAGAAATTTGCAACAAGTAATTCTTTGTTTGGTGGTAGTAGTAGTTAAAATAGTGTTTTTCTACATCATAAGTAAGTAATCTAAACTTATAATCTTGTGTTCATGCGCTTTGTTATTGATGATTGAATAATAAAATCATAGATTATATTATTAGATCTACAGATGTGCGAGTTCAAGCACTAATATAATAAGAACGGCGAAACCCTAAAATCTTCATGTGGTCTTGAATATACCAATTTTTTAAACGAGAAATAACAGTATAAGTGAGATTTACATACCTTTTTGCTGTTACTCTTCAAGGATATGTGAGTCTAAGTGTGCAAATAGGTGAATTTGAGTGTATGGATATGTGGGTGTCGTGAGACTGTGAGAAAGAAGGAAAATGAGAGAAAGAATGCGCGTTAATTTTAAAAGTGAGGAGAGAGAAAGTGAAATCATGCTTATATAGTACTAGGTAGTGCCTTAAATCATGGTTGGGATCAAGTCGTGACTTCTTATGACTTGGAGATTATGTGAAAACCTATCCTAGACCGCGGTCGTTACGCTAGCCTTGATCTTCTTTGATCTAAAAAAATAAAACCATACTTATCTTGATCACTACAATAATGTGGGTTGTGATCCTCTCTAACCACCAACATTAGATTAGAGCTCCACCATCACTGCTGTAGTGAGTGCCACCATCTTCTTGAATCGTCAAAATTTTGCATAATTCCTCTTATCATGGGCAAGATAGGGGAAGTCATATCATCTAATCATTTTCACCCTTCTTCTTTGGATAGATTGTAGTCGCTATTGTCTGATACGACCCCGTCACACTCGTGACTAATAGGGGGATCGCCCTGTTTTGTCACGCTAATGCATAAAGGGTGTGGCAGGTGGTGCTATCCCCTACGATTATGTTTTCTTGGCTTTTCACATACTTAGCATGAATTTTCCAAATGATTTTATAATGCGCTTCCTCAATTGATATTTCTTGACATATATTCAGCCTAAAGCATTGGATATCTACAAAATTAACACCACAAAACATATTAGACCACAAGTAACATAGAATAAACAAAATTACTACACAATAGAACATAAAACAAAGCATGGGTTGCTTCCCATGAAACGTTTGTTTAATATCATTAACTCGACATGAAAATTTTCTGAGTAAAGTTAACATATTAATGATATGAATGAACTATTATATCTTAAATGGGTTATACTACTTGATAAAAGTTTATTTGACTAGTTATAAGATACATTATTAGGAATATCACTAAAGGAATTAATTAAGGTAAATAAGCTTAAATGGTTAAGATAAGTAGTTAATGAACTTTACTATATAAAATGATTTAAAACTAAAAAAAAAAAAAATACTTTAGAACTTGATATTGATCTATGAAGTAATATTTTAAGAAAGGAATTCAAGTGAAATCTCAAACTAGAATAGGTAATGTGTATAAATAACATGAGAATAGAGTAATAATTAATTTAATAAGAATAAATGGTTAAGTTGGTAACTTAGAACTTATTTGAGAAAATTTTCTTCGTCACATTCTTATTCTTTGGATTTCCTATCATCTACTTTGAGATGAAGCTCCTATTTGAGTATAGGTATGCAGTAACTTGGGTGTTACTTGCTAAGATAAGCATCCTAAAATGAATTAAGACTTAAAGACCACATAAATAATGATTGCTTGAGTGCGCTTGTGTCCTTTTTGAGATCTAGTCCAGGAAAGGATAGACTTACGTGGCGATGTTAGTATAGTACTTAGGTGCTTAGGCTACCATGGGTGGCTTGGTAGGTAACTGATAAGATGAACAATAGCAGGGTAATGCGTTTTTGAATCAGATAGAAGTTGCATTTGTTTGTTATAGAGTAATAGGCCCCAAGGCTAAATAGTTTGATGGACTTACGAGCGCAAGCTGAGTAACGACTGTGACCCATAAACGGGGCTAATCATTAATATAGAGCTAGGAGATATAGGTATCTAGACTGTCTATATCTGTCACGCCCTGAGGGGTACACTAAACTTAGCATTCCGCCGTACACAATACTAAAGCCTAGGAATGACTATCTTAGTCACGCAAAGGCTTCCATATCATGTACAAGGCGTACATCGCAACCAAGGGAACGCATCAGAGTAGCACAATTTATATTGATAATAAATAAGTAACAAGGCAAAGAGAATACATATCATAAAACATACGCATATTACATTTCAATTCTTAGGGGCATATCCCTCTATGATCTTCAAATAAATATACATCACTAATCATATAAGTCATTACATATAAAGAACCTTACAAAATTACTTCATCTTATGATTCCATTTCCTTCATAGAAGCTTAACAAACCTCCATAACTTCCTTAATGTCATGATCCTCAATTTAAGCCACAGGTATACCTGTTTCAACAAAATCTATAAGGGTATAAGCTACAACTAGCTTAGCGAGATATTTCTTTTCATTCGCACCATATATTCAAACAAGTTTATTTATATTTTCACACATATGCTATGCAAACAATGCAACAATCACATGATTACACAAATATATATAGTTATCCGGAAACCATATATAGAACGAATTTATCCTTCCGTATCAAAGGTTAGGGAATCGAGGTTGAAGGTCCTCGATCTTCTACTGCTAGTCTCCAGGTCCTCACCCCACAGCGGTCGGTTGGCTCGGCTCCAAACCTAGAGTCACTTTCCCCGAGCGATTTGGATTCTTCAGGAAGGAACATGGCCCGTGGCACGACACAATCACAGCCAATCCAACTCTACGCGTAGAAGTAGCAGCCTTTCGAAATAGGTATGACTCGATGGATGCTATGTGTGAGCGTTTTAGTTTTCTTAAGCCAAACCTTATTAAGGTTTACTAGGGGCGATCAATCAATTAGCAAATAATAAATAGTCATACAAGTAAGTAAACAAAATTATTTAAACAAGCAGTTCGAAGTTGCGATATTCTTAATTCTCATTTCACGCATAAAACATAGAATCACATATATACACATAATCACGAATTCCCCAAATATATATCCATTTTTATCTTTTCTTATATAATGCTACTACTTTACAAGCATAAGCAAGGTAACGAAATTAGGAGGAATAACTCACTCGTCCATTTCGCAATCTTCTTAGTCGTAATAATCCTCGAGTAGAGTATTCTCGTATCCTTCATCACCTAGTCAAGAGAAATACTCGGGATGAGTCTTTCATGAAATTTCTATCCTTGGAGATTCTAAACTTTTCTTAAAATTGCTATAAAATAGTATATGAGGAAATTCCAACTTAAAATGGCCATAACTTGCTCATTTTAACTCAGAATTTTGCATATAATATATCATTTTCTACCTATTCGAAAAGATCTATCCATTTCTAAAATTATATTTTTCATAAAAGGTCATTTGGGTTCTGAAAACATTGGGTACAGATTTGAAACGAACAATTCTAAACTTTTGCAAATCCATTTTCTAACTCAACTTCATTCAAAATCCTTTAGTAAAAATATAAACATATATATATGTATATATATAATTGATAAATCCTTTGAGTATATAGATAAGCTTACTTTATATGCAAAAATTCTAATGTTAGTGTCTTAATAATTTATTTCATAAAACAATTCATTTAAACTTTAACTTTGAAAATTTCTTTTCAAGTATTTAAAGAAACTTTATATTTTCCTTTGTTGTTATAAATGAGTATATTCTTATTTTATGTTCTTCATTCTTTTGCCAAGAAAAATAAATTTTCTTTCAACCTTTTTCATAAGTTTTACTTCTAGGGATAAAAAGATCAAATTCATCAAAGTGTATTAAGTTGTTGAAGATCTTTTTGTATTTATAATGGTTTAGAAAATAAGTCTTGTTTTCTTATATTTATCATTTTAAAATATAGGTTTTTGTTTTCTAAAACTTGGTTTCTTCATTTCCTTTGACAATAATTTTCTTTATTGATAAAACCCTTTGTTTCTATTCTTATCTTGTTTATATTATTTGAAAACAAGTTCTTTCTTTAGAAATTTGAAAATTATCATTTTCCTAAGTGGGTTCATAACTTTATGGGTTGAATTCATCTTGACCTTAAAAACTAGTTTGTTTCTTAGTTTTGTTATGGAATGAAAAAGAGTTTAAATCTTAATTTTTTTGTAAAAACTTTTAATATTAACAATTTATTTCACTAAAACTTAGGTTATAAAATGGAAATATTTATTTCTTATGTTTCTTTGGTAAAACCATCTTTGTTGTTTAAGAAAACTTTGAGAAAACTTATATTACTCTATTTTTATTTTGTTTGATAATAACTTCATTATTTTGTGACAAGTCATATAATAGAAAATTTAGTTTTAAGTTCCTTTAATAAAATAAATTCTATTGTTAAATTAGTTGAGACATATCATTTGTAGATGCAAGTATCATGAGCACGTAACATAAGGAAATACTAAAAACAAATAATAATAAGCAAAATAATAAAAATATCAAGTATTGGGAACCTTAGCTTCATCAAGGTAGCTTCATCAAGGCATCAAGCCTTAGCTTCATCAAGGCATCCCGGGACTAAGAATGGACTAGTCCCGAAAGATTTAAAGAAAATAAGCAAAAGATTGTTTTGACTTGATATGGACAAGTCTAAGACTAGAAAGACTAGTCTTAATAATAACATGAAATAAATTGCATAACTTGAAAGTAAATAAATAACAAATGAGCTTATATGCTCTAAATAAATATAATACATAATATATAATACTTTATATAAGTTAGATTAGAAGCAAATAATAGTAATAACAACATAATATTAACATAAAGAAAAGAATAGAAATATGAACAAAAACAAAACATGAATAAATTGTTGCTTCTTTAACTTTCATGAGTCTAAGAAACATACACTAAACTCATGTTAAGTTATATGAACATGATAAGTGAATATGAGAATTTTTACCTAAGATTTATGTGATTTGAAGATGGTAGATGAAAGGGGTATTATGTGAGTAGTGGTATGTGGTAGACAGTTATATATAAGGAATGATTTTTGTGAGGAATTGGTTTAAGAGAGTTTTGGTAGAGAGAATTCTTAAAGAGAAGATTTGTGGAGAGATTTTGAGAGAGTTTTGGTAGTGAAATGAATTGTGTGAAAGAATGAAGGAAGAAGGGGGTATTTATAGAATTTTGGAGTAGAAATTTAGATGTAATAAAATAAATTGAAAAAGAAAAATAATTGAGAGGGAGAGAGAGGCTAGTAGCGCCGGCCATGATGTATTAGAGGGGGAGTGAGTTGATTTTTTAGTGAATTTTGTGAGAAAATAATTAACATGTAAGGTATGATTTGATATAAGGTGTATTGGAAATATAAAAAGTAAGAAAATAGGTATGTAGGTAGTAAGAAATAAGTGTAAGAAAAAGTAGAGATAGTGAAATAGTAATGAATAGTAGAAAAGTACTATGAATAGTAGACTAGACAATTAAAGTACCGGTAGTAATAAAAATACGCGTAATAATGCGATATCTGTAATTTTTAGCTACCGAAAAATTCTAAAACTGATATTTTTGGAAACCTTATTTAATTACGAGTATTTTGGTGTTAAAGAAATATTTTTAGTTTTCAGAGCTCCAGGGCACGCTTTTCGAGAACTGATCCTGTTTGAGTTCAAAGGACACTTGGAATTCGTGAATATGATATTTTTATGTTATCCTATATTATTACGAACTATTTTAGGCCATTAACATAATTTCGTTTTCTAGGGTTCGAAAATGAGGGATTGTCGGATCTTAAGCACTAGGGTTTATTATAAGCTTTGTTGACTTTTAGGGTTCTGGTTTGACTTCCGCTTTTATTGAGTAGATCATATAATTTCCAAGTTTTGACTGTTTTATATATTTTTAGTTTGATATCAAAGGTTTATCTTATTTTATTTGAGATTATTTAATAGTCTTTAGTTCTCGGGATCGTTCAACCGAGTCTAGGGTTATGTGTTGACTCGGTTTGACTTTTGGTGAAAATTGAAAATTGTGATTATGAAATTTTACCGAAGGATTTAAGATTTTATCATTTCATTGTTAAGCGGTATTTGGATCTATCGTTTTGATTTGTGTTTTAGGAATCGGGTAGATGATTTGCTTGGCGTATGGATGTTGACCCAACCAATAGTTGGACTTTATATTTTGTTTCAAGAGTTCTTGTTTTCTCAAGACTAAGAATTTTTGGGTTTTGAACCGATTTAGAATTTAGTTTTAACTTGAGTCGATTTTCCGGATTTAAATTTTAATATTAGACTTCTAGGATTATTTTCTATGAATTGTGAAAATTTTCGGGGGTTTACAATATCAATCTCCTGAACAGTTACTACTATTTAGGACTCTTAGATTCCCTTAATATGTTGTCGGAATGTGAGTGCTCCATGTTATTTTGCTATACCTTAATTAAAGATTTAAATGGTTAGTTATTGCATTGCATTAGAATAAGTGCGTATGATTATATCATGTGTGCTTGTGTTGCTATTATACTAGGCATTGGCTCATTCATTCCCTTTTTCTAGGCGATGATGATGATGGTGCTGATATGGATGCTTTAACTACTATGAGTTGAATGTTGGTAAGAGACTTAATAAGCTAGACATTTAGAGGCATTAGACATTGTTTTGTTATTAATCTAAGTGTTTAATATTTGTATTATGAAGTTTCTAATGTATTATTGAGAGATTATTCACTATTATTTATGAAATTTAAATGAGAATTTCTTAATTTGAAATTTGTTATAAATCGCATAAGTGTTATCGAAGCAGAACTATTAGCACTCTAGATCGTATTTGGTAAATGATAGAACTAAATGCTATCAAAGCATGTTTCAATTTGATAATAAAATAAGGCACGCTTCTAGGATGGTTAGTTGAGTATGGGGGATCACTAAGTTGATGTTAATGTTTGTGCTATGTGCTTGTTGACTAACTTTTAACTAAAAGTTAAGTAAAACAATTTATCATATTAACTAATAAAGATTTATTAGATATTATGTATCTAAGGGTGAGCAGGTAACCAGGTCATACAAGATACCCACCTATATTTATTTGACTAGGTAGGCTCCAAGTAGGTATTAAGGATCATCGAGTAAGGTACAAGTATAAATTTTTCACAACCTGCTCTCATAGATGAGGCTATAGGTATGAGTTCTTCATAACCTATACTCACCCTAAAACCTGTACTATACTATGGAAGGTACAAGTTTCAAGATAGCTTGTATCTATCTTTTTAGATATTATATAATAATGCTAATATATAATAAATAATAATATTCCATTATTATTTTGCAACCTGTAATCCCTAAGTTTTCCTTTAACTCAAGTCTAGAAATTAGAAAGCTAAATTTCCATAGAAATAAAAAATACCAACGATAAGATTACATGGCATAGGTAAAATTTTATTAATATGATTATATAATTCTAAGTATAGTGTGAACCACTATAACTTTAGAGTATGCTAGGTTGTTAATGTTATCTTAGAAATAAATTGTGTAGATATAAAACCCTAAATATTAATTTAAAAATTAACTTTCATGAAATCTGAAACCTAAACATTGTCTTTAATTTTAATGTCTTGAAATAATTAATAATTTTTTTAAATATTCATTAATGTTTATATGGTATCATAAATTGTTCATCTTATATACATAATACACTTTAATTCTTATAATCTACACTTGAATTTCTTTCAAAACTGTACAGATATTTAGTAAATCTGTTTTACCGTAAAACACTTGAGGAGGGCAAACTTCTCCACTTTTCATAAAGGTTACCTCATTAATTGTTGAAATGATAATTTAAAACTAAGTGTATTTTACACTCTTACTTGTAAAAGAAGCAGCTGGAATTTTAAAATGTACATCAGCTAGACGTCATCATCATTAGAAGATAAATACAAATTTTTTAAAAATCTACTATATTAATATAATCAGCATAGTATATCATTTATCAAACACAAAACTAGATAACAACAAACTCCTTGTTGCTTCCATTTTTTTTTTTTATAGTGAAAACCCTCTTTAATGTAAAAATAAATAATTTATAATGAAGGGTAAAATTGTCATTTATTAAAAAATAAGAGAGTTTTATGATCCACCTTAACATAGATAATAATTTGTTGACATATGACAGATACATTTGATCAAGTGAGAGTCATTTAAGAAAGATATGGGAAGACAGCTCAAAGTTGCTTTTAGGCTGCTGGGCCTAGGCATTTACGCCATCAGCCTTAAACCTGTATGCTACCAGCGTTGGTGCCAGCCTACATGGCCAGATTTTAATTTTTTGAAGTTTAAGCTACCAGTGTAAAATTTAGGCCGCTAGCTTATGTTCATAAGTCGCTAGCTTATATGCCAGCTTTCCTACACAAAATTTGTACAAATTTCCAAGTTCTTTGTATAAGCCTATCCCTATTCTTTCATCTCTAAAACCTTTCCTAAGCTATAGAAAACCTCTTTAACCTATGACTTTGCGTCAAGGATAATCGAGATTCAAGAATTATGTAAGATTGATCCTTTTCAATTCTTTAGCGACTAAAAGAATGATCCCTTCCTAAAGTTTTCTTATTGGTTTTGAAGGAAGTTAACCTAGGATGAGTTTTGGAGAAAACCCTAAGTTTCTTGTTGGGATTTCGTGTTCTGCAATCAAGGTAGATGAAGAATCAAGAAATAGGTAAGTTTATTCTTTTCAATCCTTTTGGAAGAATTTTTCAAGAAACCCTATTTTTGGAGATTTTGTAGTTTTACAATCAAAAGGAGGAAGGTATGTATGAGCTAGGGTTGTAATACTTTTGAGTTTAGGGTTTAGATAAGAGTAGGAGTATGACTATTTTGTGAAAACAAGTTTGAGATAGTTTTGCTTATGTAATCAGGTGTTTTGGTGAAATTAGGTTTTCTATTTCAAGAGCTATTACATGTATGACCTTATCTTGCTTGTTGTTTGTGATTGTGTGCTTAGTAATTATAAATTAACATTATATTATCCGAATTTAATTGAATTTACTACTTTTCTTTAGTAGGGTCTAGTAGATCGAGAGTACCATTGCTATTGGGACGATGCCCTGATGATCTATGTGTGTTTTGTCTCAAGTGGAGTCGTGCACAGAGATGATTCTACTAGTCTAGAAGTGGTACGAGTATGATACTCAGGGTGTGTGGGGAGTACCCGACACCATATATATGTATCAAAGTATTCTATATATAAACTTGCTTTCATGGAGTCATGAGATATTCCAGGTTTGAGACTAGTTGCAAATGGTTCTAAACTATGCCATTTGCCTAGCTAATCAAAGATGATAACCTTGATTATTGTATATGGTATTAGGTTACATGTGAAATTTGTATGATGCTTATTCATGTATATTTGTTTATGGTTTGGCATATTGGGCATTTACGCTCACTCTTGATTTTAGAAGAACTGGTGAGGATCTCATAGTGTTTGATCTATCTATTTGGATATGATGTTTATATGGATTATAGGGAGGATGATAGTGGAGCCAATCTTCCAATTGATTTATAGATATTTTGGATTGGATGAAATTAGAGTTGAAGACTGTATTCATATTTTTAATGGTTTATGATTCTAAAATATTTTATGAGACTTTTCTTATTCTGTTTGAGTTTAATCTAGGTCAACTTTTGATTTATGCTAACTAAGTTGTTTAGAAGTTTTGTTATTATGAGATATTTTTAAACAGGTACCCTTATATGTGAGAGATTGATGTTATATAGTTTATCTTTCTAGATTAGTGGAATAATAGCCTTAACCTATCTATATCAAGTGAGGACGCCTGGCGGGTTAATAACGCCTTTAGTTTAAGGCATTACACCCTCTTTTTCATTTTGTCTACGTTGACAACTAAAACACAAACTAATTCTTCAAATTTTTGCCTTTAATATAAAAAGAATTTTAAGAAATCACATCGCAAACACTACTTCCAGTGTTTTTTAAAGATGTAGGTAAAGCAATCACATAGAACACATAAATCAAACTAAGGTAATATTATTTTTTAAGTTACATTAAGTTATCTTTGTTATATACACATGTATACATGTAGAGTTTACTGTTTAGGAGTAAAACACTAAGTTTAGCATATATCCTAAGTCGATGAACTAAAACTAAACTTACTAAGACATAATAAAAATGTGTATATACTTACTATGTGATTTAGACTATGTCTAGAGTTGTAGTATATTTGCTAAAAAATTATGAACAAGAATAAATTTACTTAACAAAAACAAATATGATAGTTTATGGAGTAGAATAGAGAAAAACTATATGAAATACTCACACATGAACTTTAGGTTAAATGAAAGAATGGTAGATTTAAGTTTAACTAGTAAATTTGTTAGATATAATTAAATTTGAAATAGTTATACTAAATCAATCTTTGGTTGAGCTTTAATCGCAGATCTATATAAGGGGAAATTAGTTTGTTAAATGAAGTAAAATAAGTTAGTTGTTTGACTATGAAATAAACCATGGCTAAAGTCTCACCCGCGATTCTAACCATGGCAGAGACTAAGTGCCACTAGTTGAAATGGAGGGAAAGTGACGTATGGCTATATCTTTAACCGTAACTTGGATTGTCACATCCCAGAAGGTACCTTAAAAGTGGTAGTCCACTGCACATAATATTAAAGTATGAGAATAACTACTATAGTTGCGCAATAGCTTTGATATCATGTGTAGGGCGAGCTTTCAAGATAGTAAGAAACTCCAATGGGGTATTATATTTAAGCAAATAATAAAAGCTTGCAAAAATTTTTAAACATAAACACAAAATTATCAGGATCAAATCTTTACATATCTTAGGGGCATTCTCTCGTACTTAATGGATTAAAGTCTTATAAGTTCCAAAATATTCTAAGCCAAAAAAACATGTATATATATATACATATCTCAAAAGTTTACTATAGAGATTTTTCATAGAAATCTACGCTAAAATTTTGTCACTCAAACTTCCTCCAAAAGCTCTTAGTAGCCTTGGCTCATACTTGGCAAATTGGACCTATCGGGGCCAGCTATAAATAGTCAAACTGCAACAAAAAGCTATAGGAATATAAGCAACACTAGCTTAGTAAGATAATTTGTCACGCTTCGAAGGGTACCCTAAACGTGGTAGTCCGCCGTACACAATACTAAAACCTAAGAATGTCTGCCTCAGTCATGAAGAGGCTTTCATATCATGTACAAGGCGTACATCACAACCAACGAAACGCATCAGAGTAGTGCAATTTACATTGATAATAATTAAGTAACAAGACAAGGAGAATACTTATCATAAAACATAAACAGGGTAAATTACAATTCTTATGGACATAACCCCCTATTGTCTTCAAGTTAAAATAAATATACTTCTTAGAAATTTCTAAAGCACTAACATAACATACATTACATATAAGGAACCTTACAAAATAACTTCATCTTATGTTCCCATTGCCTTCATAAATATTTAACATCCTTTCATGACTTCCTTAATGTCATGATCTTCGATTTAAGCCATGAATATACCCATTTCAACAGAATCTATGGGGGTATAAGCTTACAACTAGCTTAGTGAGGCATTTCTTAACATTCACACCATGGTTTCAAACAAGTTCATTTAAATTTTCACATATATGCTATGCTTTCAATGTAATAATCACGTGATTACATAAATATATATAGTTATCCGGAAACCATATATAGAATAGATTTACCCCTCCGTATCGAAGGTTAGGGAATTGGTGATGAAGATCCTCGATCTTCAACTGCTAGTCCCCAAGTCCCCACTCAAAGTGTTCGGTTGGCTTGGCTCCGAACCTAGAGTTACATTCCCCAAGCGATTTGGATTCTCTAAGAAGGAATATGGCCCGTGTCCCATCATGATAACAACCAATCCAACTCTATGCGTAGGAGTAGCAGCCTTCCGAAAGAGATGTGACTCGATGGATGCTATGTGTGAGCGTTTTATTTTTCTTAAGCCAAACCTTATTAAGGTTTATTAGGGGACGATCAATCAATTTGGCAAGCAATAAGCAATGTAAGTAAGTAAACAAAACACTTAAACAGGCAATTTGAAGTTGCGATATTCTTAATTCTCATTTCACGCATAAGCATAGAATCACATATATATACATATCCCCGAATTCCCCATACATATCCATTTTTTTTTTCTTAGTATATTAATGCCACTACTTTACAAGCACAAGCAAGGTAATGAAATCAAGATGAATAACTCACTCATCCATTTCACAATCTTCTTAGTCGTAGCAATCCTTCGGAAGGGTAATCTCGTATCCTTCATTACCTAGCAAAAGAAATACCCGGGATGAGTATTTCGTAGAAATTCTACTTAAACTTTCTAATTTTATTTCACTATGTTCGTCAAAATCGCATAGAATGAAATTCCAATTTAAAATGGTCATAACTTGCTCATTTTAACTTGGAATTTCGCATATAATATACCGTTTTCTACCTATTCGAAAAGATATATCCATTTCTAAGGTTATTTTTATCACATAAGGTGTAAGCCCTTAGATGTTTTGGTAATATAAGTAAATCCTAGAACCGGAAGTCAAACCGTAGCCCTAAAGTTAACCTAGTTCTATGATTAATTTAGTGAATTTAGATTTGGCAATCCCATGTTCTTAAACCCTAGACAACGAAACTGAGATAATTGTGGATAATAGTTTGTAATAATATGGGAAAGCTTAAAAATATCAGATTTGCATTTTTCTTGTGTCTTTCGGATCCGAATGGGATCAGTTTTCAAAAACCGTGCCCTGGTGCACTGGATAGCGAAAATATTCCAACAATATCGTTAGACTCGTAAAAATATAAAGATTTCAAAAATATCAGTTTTAGAATTTTTCGGTAACTAAAAATATCAGATATAGACCGTTTATGCGTATTTTCTTTACTACCGGTATTTTAATTGTCTAGTTTACTATTTATAGTACTTTTCTACTATTCATTACTATTTCTCTATCTCTACTTTTCTTACACTCTATTCTTACACACTACCATACCTATACCTTACAATTTACTTTTTCCATACAATTTTAATCACATCACACTTTACATATTACTTCTTTTTATTACAAAACAACAAAATAAATTAATTCCTCCCCTCTCCTACAAGCAAAATCGGCACCTTCCCTTGTCCTCTCCATCCCATTTTTATTTCAATTTCATTTATTTTTAATCACACTAATTTCCACTCCAAAACTCTATAAATACCCAATTCCTCCATCATTCTTTCACATAATTTATTTCCTACTAAAACTCTACCAAAATTACTACACAAACACTCTCTTAAATTCTCTCCCATGTTCTCTCTTCTCTCCATAAAGCCATTTCTTACATAATATTACAATTCATTCTTTTCCTCTTCAACAAACACATAATGTCATGCCCCAAAGGATACCCCAAACGTAACAGTCCGCCACATTCAATATTAAAGCTTAAGTATGACAACCTTAATCATTCCCAGAAGCTTCAGTATTAAGTGTAAGACGTGCTCTCACAATTTTAGAGGACCATACATGGAATTATGAAGCTTAAGAAGATACAATAACAATTTAAGAAAAGAGGATTCATAATATTTATTCATTCATAATAATTGTCTTACAAGTCTTAAGGGCATTCCCCTGCTAAAATAACTATAAATCTATTACAAGAGATATTTTAAGAAGTTTTCATTTTATCTAACTCTAAACTTCATCTAAAGAAATTCCTTAACAAAAAATGGATAATACCTAGCTACAGGGTCCATGTGGCCTCAACCATAAATATGTAAATTGCAAAAGATATCTATAGGGGTATAAGCTAATATGCTTAATGAGAATTATTTCCACAAGTAAAATCTTGTGTAGTAGAAATTTCAAACAAGTTATTTAATCAATCAAGTGAAATGCAATATACACGTGAGCAACAAGGCATATAGTTTTTTAGGAACTATATGTTGAATGGATTTACGCCCTCTATTCGAGGTTTGGTGATGTATAATCTCAAAATGAATAGTTTTAGTTAAGTTAAGCCTTCGATCATTACCGCCAAGCATATAAAGTCTACTTAGGTTGAACCATGCTACTGGATTTCTGCCAAGCATTAGTTTGATTCCATATCGCTAAGCAATCGCTTTCGATAATAACCACCAAGTGTTACTTTCGACCGTGTTACTATCCCTTTTGACCGTGTTACTATCCTTATGAAAACCCCACGTGTCATGACCCAAGGGGTACCCTAAACGTAACAGTCCGCCACATTCAATATTAAAGCTTAAGTATGACAACCTTAGCCACTCTCAAAAGCTTTGATATTAAGTGTAAAGCGTGCTCTCACAAATTTAGAGGATCATACATGGAATTATGAAGCTTAAGAAGATATAATAACAAATTAAGAAAAGAGGATTCATAACATTCATTGATTCATAATAGTGATCTTATCAAGCTTAGGGACATTTTCCTTATTCACAAATCTATTATAGGGGTATTTCTACATCCTATCTACTAAACTTCATGTTAGGAAATTCCTTAACCCAAAAGGAAATTACTTGGCTGCAAGGTCCTCGTGGTCTCAACCACAAATAGAGAAACTGCAAAAGATAACTATAAGGGTATAAGCTAATAGGCTTAGTGAGAACTATTTCCATAAATAACTTCTTGTAACAAAATTTCAAACAAGTTTTTTTAATCAAACAAATGGAATGCAACACATACGTGGGCAAACAAAGCATATAGTTTTCCAGGAACTATATGTTGAATGGATTTACGCCCTCCATTCGGGGTTTAGTGATACGTAACCTCAAAACAAGTAGTTTTAGTTAAAAAGATTTATGCTTTCGACCAATATCGCCAAGCATATGAAGTCTACTTGAATTGAGCCTTGCTTTCGAATCTTCACCCAAGTGTTTCCTTAATGTTCCCAAGCAAGCGCTTTCGGTCACTCCGCCAAGTGTTGCTTTCAACCTGAGCTACAATCCTTCTCACCCAAGTATAATAACCTAATGCAATATGACTCACTTCATGGTATGCATGAACCCATTTATTTATTGTAAAATATAGAAGTAAAGATGGAAATATAATGAATTAGGAATCATGAGATGATATAGGATGAGTTTAAGGTCAAAACCCATTTATCTTTCTCACGGCGTAGGTAGGGAATAGTAGCGTTTTTGTTAACGCTGGGAGGAACGCTGCCGGCGTTCACTCGGGTTTCTCTCAACACCAGCATGAATGCCGCCGATGTAGGGCATGGATTTGCCGACGTATGTAGTAGGAATTGAAAATTTGGAATTCAAACGCCCGATGAACGCTGCCGGCACTCGTGTAAATTTTGCCAGCGTAGGGTGTACGCCAGCAAGATCTACATGTACGCCACCAGCGTAAGGCCAGCGTATGACCAAATTTATATAAATACGAGACGCAAAAAATATTTTCGACAAATTTTCTTTTTATCATTTTCTCCTTTGTATAAGAGAGTTTTGGAGTGTTCTTGGAGATCTAAGCTTAGAGAATCATCCGAAGGGTGTTTTAATCCAAAGTAAGTGATTTTAATTTTCTCTCATGGATTAAATATGAAATTGTATAAGTCTTTCTTAGGGTTTTATGGATTTGCATGAAGGTTTTTGGAGAAAAACCCTAGCACGTGTTGAGATCCTTGATTGGTAAATGCAAGTCAGGTTTTAGCTATTCAAATCGGTAAGTTTATCTCCTTTATGATGGATTCAAACAAAATACGAGTTAAATAATCCTTATATGTTCTTTATGTTATGCAAATTAGGGTTTTGGTAAAAATATTTGGTGATTGTAGAGTTTTGTGCGGTTCATTATTGTTCTTGAGGATATTTGTGGAGTTTGATCGAAATAAATGGTGCAGCTAACGGAGATTTCTTTTTCAGGTTGGGATTTTTGGAGAATTTATGTTTGATAGGGTATTTTGATGATGCGATCATATTTGTTGATGTATATATATATGTTGTAACAGGACATTTGGAATTTATGAAATTGTTGTTGGTGTGGATATAGGAGTTTGTGGAGTTCGGGTTGACTTTGTTGTTGTTGGTATCAAATTCCAAGGATTTGATTTATATTCCTGAAATTTAGAAAGGTACGACCAATCCTTGCTTGTTGCTTTTGCCTGTAAGATTAGTATTGATTGAATGCTTGTGGGAACAGAATTATCTTAATAAATTTAATCGTTGTTCGAGTTAATAGTTGTATGTTTTGGTTGTGCTTGGCTTTGACTAGTAAAGACCTAATAGACAGTGATACTGGTGAGGCACCCTGATGATCTTGGTGTGAGGTTGCCCTTAGTGGACTCGTGCCTTAATATGATTCCGGTAAAATTAAGTGTTCTGGATTCGGGTGTTTGGGGAGTACCCACTCATCCATATATGTATATGATTATTATTTTCAAAAAGTTGTTTGATTTTCAATGGAGTCTGAGTAACTCCGATTTCAGGATTAGTGTATGCCTAATACTGAACTGTGTTGATTTGCTGACTATAAAAAAAGATAACAAATTAATTGCTTGCATTAGACTAAGAGCATTTGATATATATATATATATATCTATTGCGTGTGCATTTGCATTTGTTTTTGGATTGGAGTTATCGTATTGGGTGTTGCCGCTCATTCTTTTAAATTTCAGGTACAAGTGAAGAAGATATAGTGTATGATCTATCCAGTTATGAATTATTCTTTGATAGCGGGGATGGCAATAGTAAACCCGCTATCCAGCCGAGAGTTAGGCTTCATATGCTAAGTTTCTAAGAGAAGACATGTTTTGATTATTTGAGATCGTAGTTGGATTCATAGTTGGTTTTAAATGAAAAGATTTTTAATGTAAACAGTATTTAGTTCTGTTGAATTTCTTGATTGTGAAGTCAACTTGGATTTTATGCTTGAACCATGAGTTTATGTTTTATGAAGTATGAGTTTTTAGTTTTAATAGGTTTGGTATCCTATGAGTTACCCTATGAGTGTTTACAGGTGATGATTGTATTAATTTGTGGATAATAGTGTCTTTGCGTATTCTTTTCAAGAGAGGATATGTGGCGGGTTGTAATACCTTATTTTAGGCGTTACATTATGATATCATAACATTATTATTATCAAATTTAAGGTGGTCAAGGAATCTCATACAAAATCAATTGTTATATTAAAATAAATATTAAATATAAATACCGGCCTCGATATTCTTAGGATTCTTTCAAAGAATTATCTTTGCAAACATATCCATTTATCTTTTCTTAATTTTAATGCAACTAAATTACAAGCACAAACAAGTAAAGCATTTTAAGGAAATAAACTTACGATGCCATGACGATGATTTCTCTAGCGGATGAGTCACTCACACACTCTACTTAATCAAAGTAGTCCTCAGGGTAAAGGTACTCTTCTTCGGAATCACTTAGCCAAAGAAAATACCAAAAATAAGTATTTCTTGTTGATATTCTTGAATTTGACAAACACATGTCATGAGAACGTCTAAGTTCGTATAAAGGAGAGTTCCAATTTAAAATGGCCATAACTTGGTCATTGTAAACTCGGAATCGCGCATATAATATACCGATTCTACCTAATCGAAAATATTTATCCCTTTCCAAAACTATTTTCATCAAACTAAACCTTTTAGGCCCCGAAAAAGTGGTGATCAGATTCACTACGAATTTTCTAACTCAAAAACATTTGTTTCTAATTTAAATCATTCAAAATTTGTTTGATAAATACTTAGTTATCTATATAGTTGAAAATTTTTCTTTTATAGTTACATAGCTCATATTTATTCATGCTCAAGTGTTTGTTGTCCATTCATGTTCTTTGAGTAAAACAATGATAATTTGGTGTTTTAGAAATCTATAGTTTAAGAGAATTCATTTTGTAAATCTTTCAAAATAAATACTTCGATTCTTTTGTTTTCAAAGAATTTCCTTATGTTTGACTTATTTATTTTTCCTAGATGACTTTTTGAAAAGTAATTTTCTTTTTTTTTCTACATTCTCTACATTAGTGTTATTTTTCCTATTTATTTTCTATACAATTTTTCTTTGACCATTTGTTGAAAGATCTTAGTTTGAAATTCCCCTTCCTTTCTCATGTTATGTTTTTCATAGAAATAATTTTTGTATCAAAAATCATTTTCTTTTTGAAAACCAAAGTAGAATAACAAATGATTTAAAAAGCTTTTCATAACAAAAATAGTTTTTAAAATTGTAGTGAGTTCTTCTTCTATAATTGAAAAGGAAAAACTTTATTTTTGTTAAAAGTAGATTTTATATTTCATATAAACTTATTCCTAAGTGATAAAATCTCCTTTTTATCAATTATTTTTAGAACTTGAAAAATTTGGACAATAATCTTAATGAACATGATTTATGAGAAATAATAGCAAACAAAAATTAACATAAATAATAAATAAAGTCAAGTATTGGGAGTCTTAGCTTCTTCAAGGCTCCCGGGACTAAGAAGTAGACTAGTCCCAAAAGAAAATAAAATAAAAGAAAGAAAAATTTATTTTGACTTGATGAGGACAAGTCTAAGACTAGAGACTAGTCTTAAAATAGAAAGAATTAAATAAATTACAATGGGATAAATAAATAAATTACATTGCATGAAAATAAATAAATTGCAAGTGAGCTTATATGCTCTAAAGAATAGTATACATAATTATACTTAGATATAATAACAATAACAAGAATAAAACAATATAAACATAATGAATTTTCATGAACAAGAACAATAGAAAACATAGTGTAGCTTCCATAACACTTAGTCTTTGGAAACTCACACCATGGTCATGTAAAATTACATGACATGAGGAGAAGAAAAATAATAAGAAAGTTTACCTAAAGAAAGTGGTTTTGGAATTATTTTGAGAGAGTTTTTGGAGGATATTTAGAGAGACTTTTGAGTGGAGAATTTGAGAGAGTTTTTGTAGAGAATTTGTAGGTAGTAATTGTGTGAAAGAAGTGATAGAGGAGGGAGGTATTTATAGAAAAATGTAGAGTGATTTTTGAGTGATTAAAATAAAAGAAAATTGAAACAAAATTGAGAGAGAGGGAAGAGGGGGAACACTGGCCATAGTGTAAAGGAGAGAGGGAGTGTTTTATTTTTTGTATTTTTATTGATTAAATGAAGTAATAAGTAAGGTAGATGTGAAATAAAGTTATGGGAAAGGTAAAAAGTAAAGGTTATAGGTTATGGTGTTTGTAAGAATAGGTGTAAGAAAAAGTAGAGATAAAAGAATAGTATAGAATAGTGTAATATAAAGTAGACGTGACAATTTAAGTACTGGTAGTAAGAAAATACGTGTATAATTGCGATATTTGTTATTTTTACTTGCCAAAAAATTATAAAACTGATATTTTTGAAATCCTTATATTTTTACAAGTCTAACGGTATATTCGAAATATTTTTACTATTTCGAGCCCCAGGATATGTTTTTCAAGAACTGTACCCAATTGGGTTCAAGACGATTTGCAGTTTTACTAATCTGATCTTTTTAAGCTTTATTAGGTAATTACACACTATTCTATACACTAAAATCTTACTTACTTTCTCCGAGTTGCTTATTCGGGATTATCGGACTTAAGCTATTACGTCTAACTAGGGTTTTGTTGACTTTAGAGTTCCGGTTGACTTCCAAATTAGGGTTTTAAGCTAAACTGATTCAAAAAATTTGGGGGTTTACACCATACAATGTGGCTCATTTCGTGGTATGAATGAATCAATTTATTTAAGATATCATAGCATCATTATTATCAAATCTAAGGTGATCATAGAATTTCATACATATAAGGTGCTATGCTAAAACAAGTATTTACTTACAATCAATTCCGACCTCGATATTCTTAGAATCCTTTCACCAATTTTTCACATACATATCAATTTATCTTTTCTTAATTCTAATGCGACTAAACTACAAGCACAATCAAGTAAAGCTTTTTAAGGAAATAAATTCACGATGTCATGTCGATACTTCTTCTAAATGGATGAGTCGCTCAAACAATCCACTTAGTCGAAATAATCTTCGGGATACGAGTATTCTTTCTCGGAATCACCTAGTCAAAGAAATACCAAAAATGAGTATTTCTGATAACTTTCTTGAAACATGTCTAAACTATGATAATAACGTTAAAGTTCGTATAAATGATGATTCCAATTTAAAATGGCCATAACTTGGTCATTTTAACTCAAAATTGCACATATAATACACCAATTTTCTATCTATTCGAAAAAGATCTATCCATTTCTAAAACTATTTTCATCAAACTAGATTATTTAGGCTTCGAAAAAGTGGCGATCATATTCACCACGAATTTTCCTATCCCAAAAACATTTTGTTTCAAACATTAAACTATCCAAAAGCTTGCTTTGATAAACATTTAGTTATCTATAGAGTTGAGAAATTCATTTTTCATAGATATAGCTAATTTTTCATCAATGCTAAAGTGTTTGTTGTCCAACCAAATTTTTTGAGTAAAACAATGTTAATTAAGTGTGTAGAAAGCCATAGTTTACAAGAAATCCATTTTGTAAATCCTTTAAAATGAATATTTTGATTCTTTTGTTTTCAAAGAATTATTTTATGTTTATTTTACTATTTTTCCTAAATGACTTTTTGATAAATTTCTTCTTTTTCGAAATTCTTAATATCAATGTCACTTTTCTTATTTGTTTTCTTTATGCATTTATATGAAAAATCTTGGTTTGAAAACTCCAATTCTTTTTATGGGATTTTCTTATATTATGTTTTCATGGAAAACATTTTAATACCAAAATTCATCTTCATTTAGGGAAAACAAAGTAACATAGAAATGATATAAAAAGCTTTTTCAAAACAAGAGTAACTTTTAAAATTTTAGTGAGTTCTTCCTAAAGTTTTGAAAAGTATAATTTTACTTTTGTTAAACCATAGATTCTTCATTTCATATTAAACCATTCTTGGGTGATAAAATCCCCTTTTTGTAAAACTAAAATGTTTGGACAACAATCTTTATGGGCATAATTATGAGAAATAATAACAAGAAAAAATAATATAAATATTAAATAAATAAAGTCAAGTATTGGGAGTCTAAGCTTCTTCAAGGCTCCCGGGACTAAGAAGTATACTAGTCCCAAAAAGAAAGAAACAAAAAGAGAGAAATTTGTTTTGAATTGATGATGAAAAGTCTAAGACTAGAGACTAGTCTTAAAACAACATGAAATAAATAAACTATGAAGAAAGAATTAAACAAATTACTTTGTATGAAAGTAAATAAATTGCAAGTGAGCTTATATGCTCTAAAGAATATATATAATAACACTTAGTTAGATAAAATAACAATAATAATATAAACAAGGTAAAGTAACAACATAATATATAAATAGATATTCTTGAACAAGAACAATACATGAACATAGTGTAGCTTTCATAACATTTAGTTTTTGGAAACTCACACCATGGTCATATAAAGTTACATGACATGGGAAGAAGAATTTGTAAAGAAAAGTTTACTTAAAGAGGGTTTTTGGAATATTATTTATGAATGGATTTTGTGCATGTAGAAGGTGGTTTGAGAGTATTTTTGAGAGAGTTTTGAGAGGAAAATTTTAGAGAGTTTTGGTAGTGAATTTGTGGGTAGTAATTATGTGAAAGAAGTGAAAGAGGAGAGGGGTATTTATAGGAAAATGAGGAGTGAATTTTGTGTGTTTTAAATAAAGAAAAATTGAAAGAAATTGAGGGAGAGAGAGCCGGACACTAATGGAGAGAGGGGAGAGTGTTTTATTTTTGTATTTTTGCTGATTAAATGTAATAAAGTAAAGTAAATGTGAAATAAAGTTATGGGAAAGGTAAAAAGTAAAGATAATAAGTGTGTAGAGTGTAAGAATAGGTGTTAGAAAAAGTAGAGATAAATGAATAATATAGAATAGTAATGAATAGTGTAATGTAAAGTAGATATGACTAATAAAGTACCGGTAGTAAGAAAATACGCATATAATTGCAATATCTACTATTTTTACTTACCGAAAAATATATAAAACTGATATTTTTGAAAACCTTATATTTTTATGAGTCTAATGGTATATCCAGAATATTTTTACTAGTCCGACCTTCGAAAAACGTTTTCTAAGAACTGTATCCGTTCGGGTTCAAAACGATTTGCAGTTTTACTAATATGATCTTTTTAAGTTTCCTTAAGCTATTACGAACTATTCTACATCCTAATCTCTTACTTACTTTCTTAGGGTTGTGAACGCAGGATTGCCGGACTTAAACTATTTCATCTATCTAGGGTTTTGTTGACTTTAAGGTTACCGGTTGACCTTCTGTTTTGGGTTTAAGCTAAACCGATCACAAAACTTTGGGGGTTTACACATAAACTTAGGTAAAATTTCTTACATATACTCATCATATTCATATAACTTAGTATGACCTTAGTATATGTTTGTTAGACTCATGAGAGTTAAAGAAACAACAATATGTTCATGTTTTATTTTTGTTCATGTTCATGTTCATGTCTTACATTATGTTATTATTATGTTGTTGTTATTATTGTTGTTATTATTTGTTATAATCTAACTTCTATATAGTATTAATTATATTATGTATATATATTTCTTTAGAGCATATAAGCTCACTTGTTATTTATTTATTTCTATGCTTTGCAATTCATTTATTTATTTCATGCTATTATTAAGACTAGTCTTTCTAGTCTGAGACTTGTCCATATTAAGTCAAAACAATTTTCTTTCTTTTCTTTTCTTTTCTTTTCTTTTTGGGACTAGTCTATTCTTAGTCCCGGGATACCCTGATGAAGCTAAGTTTCCCAATACTTGACTTTATTATTATGCTCTAATTTATTATTATACATATCTTATCTTATTATGTGATATTGTTATATTTCTTATATCTACATAATCTCATTCATGCATGAACATGTTGATATTGTCTCAACTATAATGAAAAGGAGTTTTCTTAAGTAATAAAAAAAGAACTTTCTCTAAAAATAAATTTTGTCACATAAGAAATTTTTTTTCCATGAAAACTTAAAGTTTTATCTTAACAAATATTTTCTAAAGTTAGACAAGTTTAGCACAAGTTTTAGTAATAAATCTACATGGGATTTTATCAATGAATACATAAAATAAAGTTATCACAAACTTTCTTTTTAAACCAATGAAATAAGAAAGTTTCTTTAAACTTAATTCTTTGTTTAATAAAAGTTTTCTTAAACTCATATGTAAAGCTTTCATCAACATACTAAGGTTTAGATAAGTTTTAAAAAATTATCAAAAAATAACCTTCCTAAGGATAAGCTTTACTTAGGAAATAAAAATAATAAATAACTTATAAGATCATTGATATTATTTATTTAGAAACTTTAGAAAAACTTTAGAACACATAACCAAGAAATATTTAAAAAAACTACATTTTTCAACTACTAAGAATAAAGTTGTAGGAATCTTAACAATAAAATTACTTTTTGAAAATTTAATTATTCTCAATATTAAGAAATGGAGGAAATACTCACTTATAATAATTTAAGAAATTTTCCCAACTAACCTAAAAAAGAAATTTTCAAGTCTTAGCATTTTCTCACTTTTAAGACACATTGTTTTACAAAAATCATTATTGAGACAATACCACTAAATTCATGTAAATAATTTGAGTCTATATATATATTCAAAGGATTTTTCAACCAAACAAATATCTATATTTTTTGTACAAAGATTTTTGGATGGAGAAAAGTTTGAAAACTTGAATTTTGAAATCTATAATTTTCGTAACAATTTTGTACGTCACTATTCTGAGACCCAAATGACTTCTTTTGATAAAAATAACCTTATAAATGGATATATCTTTTCAAATAGGTAGAAATAGGTATATAATATGCAAAATTCCGAGTTAAAATGAGCAAGTTATGGCCATTTAAATTGGAATTTCCATTCATGTGAAGTTTGACGAATTCAATAAAATAGAATTAGAGAATTTGAATAGTTCTTGGATGAAATACTCATTTCGGGTATTTCTTTTGTTAAGGTGTCGAGGACTAAGATCTTCTCGTTTCCAAGGATTACTTCGACTCAGAGAAGATCGCTACGGACGGGTGAGTTTCCTTTACGCTTATGTATTTGCGCATGTACTTGTAGAATAGAGCATTAGATGTTAGAAAAAGATAAAATAGATATGCATGCGGGTTATCATGGGAATTATGTATGTGAATTGTTATGTGCGATTAATGAATGATAAGTATATCAGAACCCGATCTGTGATTGATATAATTGTTTCTATGTATGTATTGTTATGTGTGCAATTATTGTTTGATCGCTTTAAATAAATTAATGTCGGATTTGAATCCCCATAAATAAATTGCTCATGCATATCACTTAGAATATCATTTCGCATTATGCTACTACTCCTCAGCGTGGGATCGAAAAGGTAAGCTGCCTAGCTACATCTTAAGGATTTAAGACGTTTGGCGAATACAACCTCAAGTTGTAGCCGAGCCAAATTGATCGCTTTGGGTAAGGAAAGCTCGGGGACTAGTAGTACAGTTCGTTGGAACCCTAAGATGCGTGCAAACTTTTAAGGAGGTCGTTTAGGGCCAATCATTCCCTAACCACCGATGGAGAGGTAAATCCATCATACGTATGAAACCGGATAGTCGTATGTACTGTTTGATCATATGGTTGTTACATTTCATATGCTTATTTAATGAACTTGGTTGAATGTCTGTTATGAATACTTTTGCGTAAGGAATATCTCACTAAGCTAGTTATGCTTATACCCCTACAGACTTTTGATATTGCAGGATCATTATTTTGCACCCAAGACCATCTTGATCATCCGGGTAGAATCTTTATTTTGGGAAGTTTTTGGAGGAACTTTGTTTTAAAGTCTTAGACTAAATTTCTTCTAAAATCTTCTAGCTTTAGTTATTTATCTTAGTAAGATCATGTTATTATGGAAATTATCAGAGGAATGCCTCTTAGAAGTTGAAAGACTTTATATTTCCATGAAATATATTAAGTATTATTTTACATGTTCCACTACCAACATCTTAAAATGCACTACTCCACTGGTCTCTCTTTGATGTGAATATACGCCTTGTACCAATATAGAAGCTTTCGAGTGACTAAGGTAGTCATTCTTAAGTTTTAATATTGTGTACGGTGGGTTGTCATGTTTGGGGTATCCGTTGGGGTGTAACATAAGGTTGTTTGGGTTCCGAAAACCGTAGGGTACATATTCAAAATGAATATTTCTAGATTTTGTGAAACAATTTTCCAACTCAACTTCATTAAAAAATCTTTGAGTAAATATATATATATATATGATTGATAAATCCCTTGAGTATATAGATAAGCTCACTTTATATGCAAAAATTCTAATGGTAGTGTCTCAACAATTTATTTCATAAAATAATTCATTTTGAAGTGTTAAAACTTAACTTGACAAATTTCTTTTTAAGTATTTTGAAGAAACTTTGTACTTTCTTAGGTTATTATAAATGAGTACATTCTTATTTTATTTTCCTCATTTCCTTTTCCAAAACATGTAAATTTTGCTTTAACTTTGGTCTTTTATAATTTTTACTTCTAGTGGTAAAAGATCAAAGTTATCAAAAGTTTATTAAGTTGTTAATAACCTATTTATAAATTTGTATTTAGAATGGTTTTAGAAATGAGTCTTTTCTTTTTATATTTTGTGTTTAAAATATAAGTTCTTGTTTTCTAAAACATGGTCTTTTATTTCCTCTACAAATTTTATTTGAAAAGAATCCTCTTTATTGATAAAATCCTTTGTTTTTGATCTTATCATATTTATATTCATTGGAAATAAGTTTCTTTTTTAGAAACTTAAAGATTATTATTTTCCTAAGTGAGTTTATTAACTTTATGCATTGATTTTATCTTAACTTTGAAAACTAGTTTGTTTCTTGGTTTTGTTATGAAGTTAAAAAGAGTTTAATATTAAGCTTTTTTGAAAACTTTGAATACTAACAAATTATTTACTAAAACTTGGGTTAACATATTATAAAAAGAAAGTATTTATTTCTTATATTTCCTTGGTAAAACAATCTTTGTTATTTGAGAAAACTTTGAGAAAACTTGTGTTATTCCATTTCTATATGGTTGATAATAACTCCATTATTTAATGACAAATTACATAATAGAAAAGTTAGTTTCAAGTTCCTTTAATAAAGTAAAATTCTACTTTTAAATTTAGTTGAGACAATATCATTATGTAAATGCATGTATTATGAGCATGTAAAATAATAAGGATATGAGAAAATACTAGAAACAAATAATAATAAGCAAGATAATAAAAATATCAAGTATTGAGAACCTTAGCTTCATCAAGGTATCCCGATCAAGTTTTGGGAGCCTTAGCTTCATCAAGGTATCTCAGAACTAAGAATAGACTAGTCCAAAAAAGAATAAAGAAAATAAAGAAAAGGTTATTTTGACTTGATATGGACAAGTCTAAGACTAGAAAAACTAGTCTTAAAAGAGCATGAAATAAATAAATTGCAAAGCATGAAATCAAATAAATAACAAGTGAGCTTATATGCTCTAAAGATTATATATAAATTGTAAATCCGTAAAATTTTCGATTAATTTTAAGTTGATCTTAGAATTAAAAGTCAACCGAAACCCTAAAGGTCAACAAAAGTCTAGTACAACCCTAGATTTTAGATCCGGCATTTCCGTTTTCTTCAACCCTAGAAAACGAAGTTGGATTAATTAGTAATAATAGTTCGTAATAGCTTTAGGTTATATAAAAATATCAGATTTACGAAATCCGAGTGTCCTTCGGACTCAATCGAGATCAATTCTTAAAAATCATGCCCCGAAGCCTGGAATAATAAAAATATTCCGATAACACCAATAGGACCGATTTAATATAAGGATTTCGAAAATATCAGTGTCATAATTTTTCGGTAATTAAAAATATCAGATATCGCATTTATACGCGTATTTTCTTACTATCAGTACTTAAATTATCATGTCTACTTTACATTACACTATTTACTACTATTTTACACTATTTATCTATCTCTACTTTTTCTTACAACCTATTCTTACAACCTATACCTCTATTTCTTACACATTTTCTTTTCCAATACAACTTCACATCTCTCATATCTTACTTTTAATTAATCAAAAGACAAAAAAATAAATTTTCTCTCCCCCTTTTCTTACAATTTGCACCGGCCATGTACCCCTCCCCTCTCAAATTTGTTTCATTTTTATTTCTTTAATTAACACAAATTATCTCCCACATTTTCCTATAAATATCCCCTCATACTTCCACTTCTTTCACACCTCTCTTCTACTAAAGTTACTCTACCAAAAATTCTCTAAAAATTTCCTCTCAAGAAGTTCTCTCAAGATTTTAGTCTTTTAGGTAATTTTTTTTTCTCCAAGTCTTTATGTTCATTTACTTAGTATGAGCTTAGTGTATGTTTTCTAAACCATGAAGGTTAAGAAAAGCAACAATAGGTTCATACTTTGTTTTTGTTCATAATCTAATTTCCTTATGTTACTTTTATGTTTATAACTATCTAATATATCTATATAGCTATATATATTATTTAGAGCATATAAGCTCATTGTTTTGCAATTTATTTACTTTCCTTGCAATTTATGTATTTCATGTTATTCTTAAGACTAGTCTTTCTAGTCTTAGACTTGTCCTCATCAAGTCAAAATATTTTCTTTTTCTTTTAGGACTAGTCTTTTCTGTAAACCCCAGTATTCTCAGTAGTTAAGAATACCACGGGAGTTGAAAAATGAGACCTTAATCCGGTTCAGTTTAAATCTAGTGAGAGAAGCTTAGGAACCCTAAATCCGGCTTTCCTTCGGTTTCATAATAAAAGAAGTCTTATAAAGTAAATGAATATGAATTATCATTCTAAAGTATATTTTAGACCTTTGAAAGTTTTAAATTCGGGAATTTTTCAATTTCGAGCCTTCCCGAGCTCAATTACGGAAAAGCGTGCCACGGGACCACGAACTCAGAAAAATATTTCGGAATATTCATTAGAACCGTAATTTTATAAGGATTCCAAAAATATCAATTTTATAATTTTCTGGGCTATAAAAATTACAGTTATAGCCTTTTCCCGTGTTTTCGTTACAACCGGTAAAGTAGATGTTTTATCTACTATTCACAAGTACAACCTACACTACACACTACCCATACCCCATTCTTACATTCTTACAACTACTCATTACAATTTTCTTTTCCAAGAATTTTTGTTTCCTATTTAATTATTACATTTATTACATTTAATTACATAAAATACAAATTATCAAATTTCAAACACACAACACAACCTCCCCCTATTTTTCCCTCTCATTTGTTTTATTTTACTCAATTTTATTCAACTAAAACCCTAATGCATGTAATACATATGCTTCTTTTTCTCTCTCTTTCCTCATTTTTCACTTGTTCCAATTTTTACCAAAGTAAAAACCTCTCCTCTCTCCCTCAAGTGTGCCGTGACTCTCCTCTCTCTCACACTCACACACACAAGCTCAAATCCTCTTCATTTCTACCTCTAATCTTTATTGGTATGTTGATTTCAAGCTTTGTTCTTCCTAAATCTTGCAATGGCAAAGCTATTCTTGTGTGTCTTCACATTTAATCCCAATGAGCATATGCTAGGGACATGAAAACACTTGTACAAGAATATCAAGCCATCACAAGATATGGATCTAGTGTTTAAATGAGTTTTTGTTGAAATATCACCTTGTTCATGCATGTAAAGTAGAGATCATGCATAGATATTTATGTTCATGCCATGGAACTCATGATTCATGCATTATATTTAGTAGATCTAATGTTTAGACATCCACATCTTCATCTACATTTATGTTCATATGTTATTTTGATTTTCATGCATTGATGATCACAAAAATGTAGCCTTGTTTATGTATAGATAGGTTAGAGGGTAGATCTACATGTATAGAAGACAAGAAACTTGAAAAAGAAAATATTTGGTTAGAAATGTTTAGTTGAAAATTGGGATGATTTTGGAACCCTATTTTAAAAACCACCAAAACCACTTTAAAACTCATATTTTTCATAGAAAATGGAAGGTATATGTAATAGATGTCCTTAAGGAGTGATTTTCATAAGTTTAGATGAGTTAGGCACAAGAAAAATGTAAAACAAGTAGTGAAGACTAGAATGAAAAATATTGATATAGATATTAATGGTCAAATTCGTATTTTAGGATGATGCCTACATAAACACTTGGTATCCAAGCTTAGATGGCATGTTTTATCAGTTAAATGGAGTCTTTAGATAATAGATATAATGAAGCTTCAATTTTGATGCATTAAACAAGTTTTCTCATAAAGAAATTGCAAGAAAAAGAAATTTACAAAATTCGGATTTTTGTGAGTAGCTTGTTTAAAAACATATTTACCCAATGAAAAATGTGGATTTTTATACATAAATGAAGGTCATGATTAATATAGATGTTGAGAACTCATTTTTACTTAGATGGTAAGTAAATTCCAAGAATAAAATCACAAAAACCCTAGGAAATGTAAGGTTGGAAAGAATAGCTTACATAAGTGATCATCATAGAATTCTTAATAAATAGAAGTTCATAAGAAGTTCATCATCAAAGATCATCAAAACCATGCATATATTGAGCTCATTACATGATATTCATATTAGGAATTCATTCATATACCATCTATACATGAATCATCAACTAGGAACATTTTTATCAAATGCGAAACGATTTTTCGGAATTGGAAAAGTGACGGAATAGAACTGATTCCACTGTTCCGTGACCTTAATGTTTTTAAAAATTGAAAATAATACTAGAAATAGATAGATCTTTCGAAGTAGATAGAGATCGGTATAAAATTTACGAAATTCCGAGTTAAAATGACCAAGTTATGGTCGTTTTAAGTCGGAGCTTCTACAAATAGCGAGAATTCCGAATTTGTGTAGTTTAGATGTGTAGTTTAAATTAGTTTAGTGATGAGATTCTTATTAGATTATTCTTATTTGGTAGGTGATCCCGAGCAAGACGATACATTACCACCCGATTACTATTACTAAAAGACAGGCGAACCATGGCCGAGTGAGTACTACTTTCACTCTCAATTATTGCTTGTGTTTGTAATGATAGTGGCATTAGTTGTTTAGGCAAAGATAAAAGACGATTATGAATGATGGGGTATATGGGAATTATATACTTGTCGGTTGTTGATATGTGAAGTTGAATCTAAGGAATATCAAAACCGGTGTTAAGCTACTGCTTGATTAGCTAGCATGCTATATTGATTGTCTGCGAATAATTGTTGGTCACCTAAAAGAATTGAATTAATATATATTCGACTTCAATTATAATTGGACTCATTCATATCACGACGGGGATGGAGCATTAGCATTGATCCATAAAACAAATATGTTGGTTAATCGTGATCCATAAAACGAATTATTGTTCAGTTGACCGTGAGCTTAAACGGCGTCGTACCGCAGGATTCGTTAATCTACTAACCCGGGATGGAGAGCGCAAGTCTATCCACATATGATTTCCGGCTGGTCATGTTTGTTGAACTCATTTGCCTGATGCATACATTTGTGTGAATAATCACTTGCTTGAATGAATTGTATTAATTGTGATATGGAAGTTCTTACTCACTAAGCTAGTTAGCTTAAGCCCCCATAGCTTTTATTTGTTGTAGCACGAGTTCATTTGGCTTAGGCCGAGGCAAGCCACAACTCAGATACCGGAGATAGGAGTTTCTTTTAGAAGTTTACTTCGCTTTTGTTTAAACTTCGGTTGGAAACTAAAGGACTCTGGATGACTGTAATGGACTTGATATTATTTTGTGGGGGAATGCCCCTTAGACTTTTGTAATGTATATATATATGCGTTTTGATTTATTATCTATGGTTAGTGAATGCTGCATTAAACTCTTTAACTCCATGGATTGAGTATTCTATTGTCGTAAAGGGACGCTTTACATCTAATAAGACTTCCGAAAGGCTCAAATAGGGATTTCGTGAGTCTTATATAGTATGTAGTGGGCTGTTACGTTTAGGATACCCTATGGGGCGTGACATTTTCTTAGTCCCGGAGTACCTTGATGAAGCTAAGGTTCCAATACTTGATTTATTTCTTTATTAGCTTATTCTTTCAAGTTATTATGTTCATTTATATTTCCATAACTTTATGATTCATATTCATGCATGAACATAATGATTTTTGTCTGAACAAAATAAATGAGGAAATGTTTTCATAAACTAAAGATTCTTTTCTAAATAAATGTTGGAAGTAAGTTTCTTAAAAGCTCATAAACATGCCTAGAAATGACTTTTCTTAAATAAACAAAAGGTTTTATAAAATTTTACTTTTCATCAAGTTCTAGAAATTCTTTTTGATCACAAGAAACCAAGATATTCTCTTATGAAAGTGTTATTACTTTTAAAAGTTGTTGGAATCTAAGCTTAGAAAATAAAATTATTCCTTAAGAATTTAAAGAAATTACAAGAAATTAAATTTAGGAGAAAGAAATACTCATTTCAAATAAATTAAGATATTTTCAAGCAAAATGAATATTTCAAAAAATTCTCAAGTTCAAAATCTTTAAAGACTTCACTTTTTCATAAATTAAGATAACTTCATTAACTTCATATATTTGTTATGAGTCAATACATATATATATATACCTTTCAAAAAGTTTATAAAATATTTGGATTATCTATCTCTTCAAGTGAGCTTTTGATAAAAAAAGGAAAACAAGTTTACAAAAATTCGTGGTGAATCTGTTCACCACTTTTTCGGAACCTAAATGACCTAATTTGAAGAAAATAAGTTTAGAAATAGATAGGTATTTTCGAATAGGTAGAGAACGGTATATTATATGCGCAATTCCGAGTTCAAATGACCAAGTTATGGCCGTTTTAAGATAGAATTTCTCTCTATACGAATTTTAATGATCTATTAACATAATTCCTTATTAGTACCATAGAATCAAAGAGAAACACTCATTTTGGGTATTCTTCTTGATTAGATAATCTCGAGGAGGATTTTTCATATCCTGAAGATTACTACGATTAGTGGAAATCCCGAAACAACTCATCCATTTCAAGAAAGATGTCATCATGGCTGAGTGAGTTTACTCCCCGTTATTTTTCATACTTATGATTGTTCTTATAAATTTAGTTGCATTAGAATTTATGCACTTCATATGTTGAGTCACATTTCATTCACTACTATACAATTGGTGGGACAAGTGTATAATAGTGGTGGTAGACATAACCGGTATATCATGTAGTGGCGAGTAGGAGTCGGTAAAAACTACATAAATTGGTGGCTAGTAAGAGCCTGTACTAACTACAAGTTTTGATGGCGTATAGGAGCTGGTAAGACCTATACAAGTGTTTTAAAAAAAAGGTTGTGGCTGTAATTGGCCTGAATACCCAACCCCGAATGAAGGGCGTAATTCCTTCAACATATGATCTCGGAAGGTCATATGTCTTGTATGCTCACGTGGTTGTTGCATTCCATTTGCTTTACTAATAAACTTGGTTGATTATTTACTTTGAGTATGAATTTTTAAGATTTACTCACTAAGCCCATGAGCTTATACCCCTATAGGTATTTATATTCTCAGGAACACCTATTTTTGTGCCCGGGGCCTCCTCATATCCTTGTAAATTTTCCATTGAAGCTTTTGGAGGAAATCTACTTGAAGACTCATATTAGAATTCCTTTGAAATCTTTAATGTAGTATTTGGATGTTGTAAAGACTATTACGATCTTTAGGTTTAGCGGGTATGCCCCTAAGAAATCATGTAATAGACATTTGGTTATTAATGCTATAATATATTTTATTTATGGATTCTTGTATGTTCATTCTTACTTGCCTAACCTATGCTTCCCAAAAGCGTCTCCTATTACTGTGCTAGACGCCTTACAAGTAATACTAAGGCTTTCGCGTGACTAAGGTAGTCATTCTTAAGTCTTGATATTATATGTGGCGAACTGCCACGTTTAGGGTACCCTTCGGGGCGTGACATAAATACATAAATATATTTAGTTAAATATGAATAAGAAATTAGCATAATAATAAAAACAAAATCAACATATATATGAACATAATAACAACATAATAAATGTTGAATTTCATGTACAAGAACAAAACATGAATATGTTGTTGCTTTTGCTGCTCATATGAGTTTCAAAACAACACCATAGTCATGTTAAGTTACATGACATGGGTAAATAAATGGTTGTAATAAGTTTACCCAAAGTGTTTATGTGGTATGAGGTGATAGATGAATTATGTGGGTAGTGATATGTGGTAGATAGTTTGTGTATAAAGAATGATTTTTGTGAAGAATTGGTTTAAGAGAGTTTTGGTACAGAGAAATTTTGGAGAGAGGATTTGTGGAGAGATTTTGGGAGAGTTTTGGTAGTGAAATAAGTTGTGTGAAAGAATGAAGGAGGAATGAGGTATTTATAGAATTTGGAATGAAAATTAGATATAATTAAATTAATTGAAAAAGAAAATAATTGGAGAGGGAAGAGAGAGAGAAGCGGATGGCGACAATGGGAGGAGAGAGAGAGGAGTGATTAAAAATTAATTTTGGAAGAAAAGTATAACAGAAGATTAGTAATATGTGGTATAGAATTTTTATGGGAAAAGAAAATTGTAAGAAATAGGTATGTAGGTGTAAGAATAGATAGTAGAAAAAGTAGAGATAGAGGAATAGTAATGAATAGTAGATGTCACACCCCGCCTCCGCAGGCGACGGTGATGCGATGCCAGGGCAGACAAACCCACCACTGGCACCCTAGTGGTAATGGCCGACACCACCACCATGATCCCAACCAACGCATGCCTCAACGGGTACCACCAGCACTATAGGTATTATTACCCTTAGGCAGAGTTGAATCCAGTCTGCAGGCTCTAGGATTCGAACCCCAGACCTAAGGCTTTTGCCTGCCCCAAAGGCAGCACCTTTCACCAGTTGAGCGCTCAACTGGTGAAAGGTGCTGCCTTTGGGGCAGGCAAAAGCCTTAGGTCTGGGGTTCGAATCCTAGAGCCTGCAGACTGGATTCAACTCTGCCTAAGGGTAATAATACCTATAGTGCTGGTGGTACCCGTTGAGGCATGCGTTGGTTGGGGTCACCATGATGCAATGGTGGTGTCGGCCATTACCACTAGGGTGCCAGTGATGGGTTTGTCTGCCCTGGCATCGCATCGCCGTCGCCTGTGGGGGCGGGGTGTGACAGTAGAAAAGTACTATGAATAGTAAACTAGACAAATAAAATACCGATAGTAATAAAAATACGCGTACAAATGCGATATCTGTAATTTTTAACTACCGAAAAATTCTAAAACTGATATTTTTGGAAACCTTATATTTTTACAAGTCTATTGGTATTAACAGGATTTTTTTCCATCCGGTGTACCAGGGTACGATTTTTGAAAACTAATCCCATTCGGATCTGAAGGACATTAGAATTTTGCGAACTGATATTTTTAAGCTTTCTTATATTATTACGAACTATTATCAACAATTATTTCCATTTCGTTGTTTAGGGTTTAAGAGCGCGGGATTGCTGGATCTTAAACACTAGGATTTGTTGTAATATTTGTTGACATTTAGGGTTCTAGTTTGACTTCTGATTTTATTGAGTTATTCATAAGATCATGAAATTATGGAGTTTTGTCTGTATTATATTTTTAGTTCGACGTCTATGATTTATGTCATTTTATTTGTGATTATTTAATATTTTTTAGTTCTCGGGATCATTTAACTGAGTCTAGGGTTAAGGGTTGACTTAGTTTGACTTTTGATAAAAATTGAAACTTTTGATTCTAAAATTCACTGAAGGATTTGAGATCTTAGTATTTCGTTGTCGAACGTTTATTTGGATATATTGTCTTGATTTGCGTGTTAGGAATCGGATTGATGATTTGATTTGTGTACGGATATCAAATGAACCGATATTTATATTTTATATTTTGTTTTGAGGGTTCTCATTTTCTCAAGAATAAGAATTTTCGTGTTGGACCTTATTTTAGAATTTTAGTTTTAACTTGGGTTGATTTTTAGGGTTTAAATTTTGGTTTTTGGTTTTTAGACTTCTAGGATTATTTTATAAGAATTATGAAAATTTTAGAGGTTTACATAATTCTCTTCTTCAAAACGTTTCCATAAATAATACAAGTATTTAGACAAGCATATGTATGTAATAATCTTACGAGCAAACGAATATAGATGATTAACTGGAAACCGTATGTAGAATAGATTTATGCCCTCCATGTCAGGGGTTGGTGATTACTACCCTACACAACCATCATATTCTTGCACACTTTCCGGCTCTTATGTGCCTATGCAGACTTCCTGACTACTACTGGCCACCACTATGACTCTTTGTTTCCCTACACGAAGAATGGAAGCGAAATATGTAATATGACTCACTTCGTGTTATGCATGATTCATTTTAGTAATGATTTTTCTCGAATAATATTAGTTTTCAAGTTAAAGGTGGCTAAAACAATGTATCAAACAATGGCAAAGGAATAAGTAATTTAATCATTAGTTCAAATTCTGATATGCTTATTCCTTATTCATCGAACACCATATGTTACACACATTTATTACACACACTTCTCCATTTATCTTTTCCTAACTTTTATTGCTACTACTTACAAACACAAGCAAGGAAACACAAATAGTAAGAGAATAACTCACTCCATGACGATCAAGCCAAGTCGAAGTAATCTTCTAGAATGGAAATATCTAGTCCTCCTTCACCTAGAAAAATAAAACCCAGAATGATTATTTCATCAAGCTGGTATTTGAATTCTAATTCTATTAATTGAAATTCATGTCTTTTTCTTGGTTAGAGAAATTTTAATTTAAAACAGCCATAATTTACTCATTTTAACGTGGAATTTTGCATATGAGTAGTCATTTTCTACCTACTTGAAAAATTCTATCCATTTATAACGTTATTTTTAATATTTAAAGCCATTTAGGTCCTAGAAAGGATGGTATAGATTCATCCTATATGTCCCAACCCTTAATTCTTGCATTTTTCCAAAGTTTTTCTAACACTTAGATACTCTAAAGCAAATAAAACAAATATACCTTCATTTGAAAAACAATTTGATATAATATTGACTCTTATGGTATGCACAATCATAGTGATATTGTTCCTAAAAATGATTTTCACAAAACTACTTATTTTAAAGTCTTGAAAGGTTAAGTTCATGTCACGCCCCGAAGGATATCCTAAATGTGGCGGTCCACCGTACACAATATTAAAGCCTAGGAATGACCACCTCAGTCATGCAAAGGCTTCCATACTATGTACAAGGCGTCTAACACATATAGGCGACACATCGGAGTGCTACATTTTATATTGATACAACTTGAGTAACAATGTAAAGGAAATACAATTCACTATACTCCAATTACAATTCATTCATAGATTTCACTACACAAACTATTACAAGACAATTCACAAAACCTAGCTAATATCTTCAAGTATTCTTACTTCCTGCCAGAATCCCGAAATCATATTTGGCTCCAACCATCTTAGTCCCCACGTAGCATTCTCCCGTCAACCTGTTTATTCAAACATCTATTGGGGTATAAGATACACTAGCTTAGTGGGTGTTCCCTTAATTTCGTACCATAACAAGCAAGTTATAAATCATCCATATGCTATGCATGAACAAACACATGAGTAGATAATTATGTATGGGTAACCGGAACCCATACACAGAATGGATTTACGCCCTTCGTATCTAGGGTTAGGGTGGTCCATAAGTCATGCAACCATAATCCTGATCTTTTTCTCTTAGTTTTACAACATCTATTGTTTTATGTAGTTGTTTCAACTGCTTACCCCACTTCCGTTAACTTAAGCGATTTCGTATCCTTAATGTTAACACAGGCCTCCATGTCTCCGCTAATATACCTTTGTCCCACTAAAGGTGTACTTGATAATGCAATGTAACTCAATACGTGATATGCATGTACAGTTTACTCATATAATCGTGGCATGTTAATTATGTAGGTTAAGAGTGATCATAGAGAATTTCAGATAATTCAAGTCTATGCTAGCTCATATAATGATTTTACCATAAGTTTTGCCTCGATATACTTATCATTCATTCAACCAAGATTAAATCACAACTCATCACAATTTTATCTTTTCCTAATTCTAATGCAACTAGCTATAAGCACAAGCAAGATAACAAAATAAGAGGAAAACTCACATGTCTATTGGATTCCGGTCTTTTAATCGTAATAGTTGTGTGTCAATGAATCCTTAAAAGCAAAGTCACCTAAGGAAAGAAATACCTAAATGAGTATTTCAACTCAAAACTAATCCATTCTATCTTATACAAACTATCAAATTCGTAATTCTCGTCTTAAGCAGGAATTCCAACTTAAAACGACCATAACTTGGTCCTTTTAACTCAGAATTTAGCAAATTATATACCGATTTCTATCTACTTCAAAAGATCTATCTAATTATAATATCATATTTAAGTTTTGAAAACTTTTAAGCTTCGAATCAGATCAAATCAGTAGCGAAATCCAATCTAGAAAATTGATTTTGTGAAAGTTCATGAAGTTTCTACTATCCAAAGCAAGTATACATGCTGATGATTGCCTTCAAGAGTAGTTTTAAATTTATAAAGTCCCGTTCTTAATTCACTATAAAGGCAATAGCAGTGTACCTATCGATTGTAGAATAGAATTAATACGGGTGTCGTCCTCTAGGATTTGGATATCAAGTACTAGTATTACCATTTCTCTACTATGTAACCGATAATTTTGATGATTACTATTTTATCTAATTTGCTTTGAACAATATTAACATGGATCTAGTAACAAACAAGCAAGATTCAATAAGAACAAATGATCCAGATTTTGTCTTACCTCCAATTTATCATGTGAATCCTTGGCAACTCATACTTGATATTTAAGATTTAGTTCTTAAGCTATAGAATTCCTCAAGCAAAATGTCAATTCTTTCGAATCTAAAACATTGTCTAAACCTAGGTTAATCAATTAGGATGTCTCCTCAATCAATAGCAACCTAAATTTGCATTAATAACATGAACTCATAAAAATAATAGAAGATTCTTGCCATTCTATGTCTAGAATTACAAACAAATCTCTTCAATTGCATAGATCAAATCATAAAAGTAATCTTTCAATTAACTTAAATGAAAATCATACATAAGCTTGCATTCCGGATATACAAACTTAAGAAACAGTTAAGAAAAATGCAATTGAACAAAAGAACATCAATCTTTCATTAAACCCAAATCCTCATCACAAAATAAAATTAGAGTTCAACAAAACCTAGATCTAAAAATTTACTCTTCCATAGTAATTAACAAGAATACATGAAATTCTAGAAACAAACTAAAATTCATGATATCACTCGAGAAAATGAAGCTCAAAATTGTGGATCTTCAATCCAAGATAATCTTGACTTGTTGAAACTCTGAAAAACTTTATGTATGAATTCTATATGTGCTCTCTCTTTCTTCCTTGCCGCTCTTCTTACTGTTGATTCTTCCTCCATCTTCAATTTATAATGGATTTCACATAAATGAAATTGAAAGCTCATTATGGAGGAATTTGGAAGTTATGGGAGTTATGGTCTTTTGGCTTTTCAAAGTAACACATAAATGGAATTGAATGCTCATTATGGAGGAAATGGGAAGTTACGGGAGTTACGGGTCTTTTGGCTTTTCAAAGTAACACCCCTTTAATGTCCAATAGACATTTCTTTAATAAATAGGGGGTTACTATTCAAGAAAAAAGTCCTTTCTTAAAAAGTAACGGACTGTCAAATCGACAGGTTTGGGGACAGGTCATGTCTCTTGAATGTCTGGCTGTTTTCTTCACTATGGAAATCGACATGACTAGGGACACAACTTGTCCCAGAGTTGTGTCCTTTACTGTGACCTTTTTTCTTCACTGACACGACTTGGGACACGGCTTGTCCCAAAAATGTCCCTTGCAAAGCTAATTTTTCATATTGACACGGTTTGGGATAGGTCGTGTCTCATAAATGTCTTCCAAAAGCTTGATATTTAGCCCTTAATTTTGCTTCTTTCTTGTAATGGTTGAAAGACATGGCTTATTCTTGTCATGTTGAGTTCTTCTTGATCCAAACTTTACATTTTTGACCATCTTTGCTTTCTTTGAAAAATATCTCCTTAAAAGACCTGAAAGCTTAACTCCATTAATTCAAGTGCTAAATTCCAAATAAAAATAACCATTAACCATATGTTTTAGCACTCATAAAATAGGAATAATTTTGGTTCATCACATGCAATATGAACAAGTTACTATAATGAATGATATGTCATGAGATGTATATGTACATATTCTTGATGATATGGAATAAAATAAATTTCTAGAAAACTTTTTCTTTGTAAGACTTTTTGAAAAATCAACTTAGATAGGTTAGTCTTGTAGTATTGACAATCTCCACTTGTTTTCAGAAAAATTCCTTGATAAATTTTTTTTATTCTTGTTAAAATTAAGCCTTCATTATGAATATTCCCTAAGGCCTTTGTTTTTATAAAAATTTCCATTTTACACTTTGTAAACATGTTTTTAAATATGGCTCATCCCAAAATCCGAATTTTGGAAAATTTGTTTTTGTGGTGATTCCTTTAAATAAACTCATTTGATACTTAAAACTTAAGGCTCAATCATTCCTAGCCATAAGGACTTCATTTCTTTAATAAAACTTCTATTTTGAGTTTGAAAATTATGGGTTTTTTCATTACATTTCCATTATGAATTTCTTAAAATGACAAATAACTCAAATTTTCCTACTTTATTTCTACTCTTTGTTCTATATGTTTTTCTTATCAAATCTCATCTCAACTTATAAAAATCTTTACTTGATGATATCTATGACCTATACTCTTTATTTTTCATATAAGACACAAGTTTTGGAGTTGATAAAAGGATTTTTAAAGCATGGTCTTGAAACCATCCGAATATCACAAGATTAGGATAAAACTCAAATTTTATATTTTGTAATCTCTTCCTATTTTGAAAATCTCTATTAGCAGATCTACCATTTACTTATCAAAAATATTTCCTATTGATACCTATTCTATAAGCCTTTCATTTTTTAAACAAATATTTCATTTTGGTGTTGAACAATGGGTTTTCAAAATTGGTCTTGGTTGAGATCCGAATTTACAAAATTTGTTTTTGGACATATCTTTTGATAAAATCCATCTAAACTTATGAAAATTCATCCCTTACATATCCTATCTTAAGAGCCTTCCATATGTTGAATAAAAACTTCATTTTTGAGTTGGAAAACTGTTTTTAAGTTGTGCCTTCGTCTCGATCCGAAAATAGAATTTTGTTTTAAAAAATAATCTTTAGAAATCACCTTTGAGCCATATAAAATGAAGTCTTGATGATATATACCCATTAAGCCTTCATTATTTCAAGTAAAACTTCCATTTTGATACTTGAAAAATGGTTTTTAAATGTGGCTCTTACCTAGATACGAATTTCTCCATTTTTATTTGAGTTCAAAACCAAGATCTACACTTTCTCTAAATATAATTATAAAAGAAATCCATGGTAGTAAACTATAAACTCATAGATCTAAACATAAACACAATCAAAGTACATAAAAGTTAGATCTACAAAATATAACTACTTCTAGTAAGAAAATATTAATATCACAAGAAAATAATCATGAGTAAGATGAGTGTTTCATTTTGGCATCATCATCCTTAGCTTTTAAGCTTATGGAAAGTCATTTGATGCATGAAACTCTCACTATACTTTACCTATATCATATATGGAAGCTTTGGACAAGAGTTTTACCAAAGGATCTTGAAGAAATATGTGTGGGAGCTCATTTATTGAATAGGGGCAGCAAGTGTTTCTGCGAGAACAAGAACAAATGAAGAGAGAAAGAGAGGAAAATAGAGAGGAAAGTGTAAAGAATGATAAAGGGTTAATGTGTGAATGAGAGAGAAAGATAGAAGGAGTTAAAGATACTTTAAATGAAGTAAAAAAAAAAAAAATAAAAAGAAATGGGTAGCTAAGACTTTCCTATAGCTGGCATGAAAGATAGAGGAGAGAGGGAGAGGAATTTGGTTGGTTTTTTACTTGAAATTGTAATGTGTAATTTATGGTATGTGTAGCTTCTTGAAGAAGGATTGAAAGAGGGTTATTTTAATCAATTTGGGAGTAATTCAAAGGACAAAAGGCATCCAAAAGAAGGTCAAAAATCTTCCATGAAGTGATATATGAAGTGTAGAAAGATTGAAGTGAAAAAGAACTAATGTGTGAAAGGTGTACTAAAGGTATGGGTTTGTAAGAGTACTTTCTTAATAAATAAAATAAAAATAAGAAAAAAATAGAAAACAATTCCAAATTTTTGTAGCAGAATGATCATAGTTAAAATACGATAAATAATTAATTTATTTTAGTAAATTATCAAATAAGTTACCAGTATGATCAAAATACGTGAATATGAGCTATAATTGATATTTTTATAACCCGAAAAATTCTAAAAAATTATTTTATGAAAATAAAAATATTTTTCAAATATTTTACAATAATTAAATTAATTTATTTTATTTTTAGTATCGGGTCTTAAACAGAAACTGATCTCGAAAAACCCGAAACGAACTAAATTTTGGAAAATAGAAATTTTTATAATATAGAAAATATTTATTAAAAAAATAAGGGTTTAAAAGAGTATAAAAATTATGTAATGAATAATAGTGAATAGTGCAAAGGACTAGTTAATTACCGATAGTAATGAAATATGAATATAATCGTAAAATCAGATATTTTTAGTTATCAAAAAATTATAAAACTAATATTTTTGAAATCCTTATGAAAATACGAGTCTAACAGTATTAATGGTATATTTTTTATATCTCGATCCTCAGGACATGCTTTTCAAAATCTGTATCCGAACGGGTTTGAAATAGGTCAAAAATTTATCAATATGATATTTTTAAGCAACCTTATATTATATGAGCTACTCTACACACTCAAACTACACATCGGCCTCTAGGACTAAGAACGCGAGATTGTCGGACTAAAACAACTATATTCCACTTAGGGTTCTCGGGTGACTTTCCGATTTAGATCTTTGCCAATTTGGAAACTGATGTTTTTATGTTTGTACAACATATTTAATTTGACAAAAATTATTTTAAATTTTGTATTTTGTAAGTATTTAATATCTCTTAGCGTTTTCGAAATTCTTGAATTGAGTTTTATTTCCGAAGGTTTATCGTTATTTTTTTTTAATAATTTATTTTTGAGTTCTATATTACCTGATTTTTACAGGTCAGAGTTAAGTATAGAGTTTATCATATGTAGTGGTTTAGATTTAAAGACTGTTGAGTTCTTATTATATTTTTAAGGATTCTTATTTTCTCAAGATTAAGAAATTTCTAGATTCGTTTGTGATTTAGGACTAGTTGAAGTTCGGTTTAATTTGGAGTCATTTTTAGAGTTTATCTTCAATGTTTATTTTGGAATTATTTATTGAAATTTTCCGGGGCTTGTAGTTCATGACAACTCCTCTTTGAAAAGAAATTAAAATTTCCATTTCTTATAAATGAAGTATCTAATTATTAAAATTATTAATTTCTTATATTCACTTCGCTTTATGAAGATAATTTATTTTTTAAAACTTAACTCTCTATATTGTATACCAAGTTTTATTCCCAATTGATTTAACTTAACAAAATGCCTTTACGGTTGATTCATTCCTAATCTTTAGTGAAATATTAACTTTGCCAACAAGGAACATTTAAAGTTGAAGATGAATTTATTTTATATTTCAAAGAAAGCATAATTGAGTAGCTATGTGTCACGCCCCAAAGGGTACCCTAATCATGGCAGTCCACCACATGCTGTATTAAAACTTAAGAATGACTTTCCGAAGTCATGCGAAAGTTTTCAACACCATATGTAAGGCGTCTATCACGACAATAGGAGACACCGGTGGGATGTATAGTTCGAGATAGTATGTACAACATACAAGAATCTAAATAATCATCCAATTTATCATTAAGAGAATAAGATCCATACATCATCTTAGGGTTTTTCCCTTATAATTCTCCAAACAATCATAATAACAACTTAATCTTTCTCACAACCAAATAATACTAATATCATAAGACATTAAAGGATATTTAACCTAAGATCTTCAAAGATTTCCAGAAGCTTTTTTAATACATCATCCCTCTCGAGTATATGAAGTCTTCGGGCATAAAATATATAATCTTGTTACAACAAAGATCTATCGAAGTATAAGCATAACTAGCTTAGTGAGAATATTCCTAAATCAACATACTTGTATAAATAGTTTCAAACAGTTATTAAACAAGCATATGAATGTATCAAGCAAGTGATCAAGCAATACATATGATCTATGGAAATCATATGTTTGAATGGATTTACCCCTCCATTCAGGGTTAGGTGTTCCAAGCTCTTTAAAACCCATCTTTAAATCCAACTATGTAGTTTTTCAAGTTCCCACTCGCCCATCATAACATAGTTCTTTCAGGTTCCTAATCGCCCATCTTGCAGATTTCTGGCTACTGCACACCCGGCTACTAAACTCTTATCCCATCGAGAATAGCAGCTCATGCAGTGAAAGTAACTACGTGATATACATGAATCAATTAATATAATTCGTAATACATGATTAGAGTAATTTAAAGGTGATCACAGAATTTGCACACACTCCAACAGTATAATGGTAAAACATAAGTTAATTAACAACGATTCATGCCTCGGTATGCTTAACATCCTTTCAACCAATATTATCATACATAATTCATTTTCATCTTTTCCTACTTCTAGTGCCTCTAGTCTACAAGCACAGCCAAATACGTAAAAAGTAGGAAATAAACTCACTTGGCCATGAGGATCTATCTTTCTTATGGATGAGTCGATCGACAAATCTACTAATCAAAATAATCCTCCGAGTATGAATACTCCTCCTCAGGATCACTAATCAAGAAGAATACCCATAATGAGTATTTCTTATTGATTCTATGGTACTTATCAAAATCTATGTCATAAGATCGTTAAAAATTCGTATAGAAGGTAATTCCAACTTAAAACGGCTATAACTTGGTCATTTTAACTCGGAATTGCGCATATAATATACCGTTTTCTACCTACTCGAAAAGATCTATCTATTTCTAAGGTTATTTTTGTCATAAAAAGCCATTTGGGTTGAAAAATACTACGATATAGAATTTTTACGATTTATAGCTCGCAAAATATGATTTTTTCCAAACTTTACTTTAGTCAAAAATCCTTAAGCAATATATATGGATATATATATAGTTGAAAAATCCTTTGAACCTATATTTATACCCATATGTATGCATGATTTTGATAGTGTTGTCTCAATATTGATATTTCATAAACAATTTGTCTTTGATGGTTTTTAAATGATAAAACTTTTAAGAATTTCTCCTTTTTGAATTGTTAGAAGGAAAACAAAGATATATTTGAGTTGTCATGAGTAAATGTTTTTCTATTTCATTTTCTCACTTTTCAAAAATAAATTCATTCCAAAAAATTTGGTTCTTTAAGTTATATACCAACTTTATTTCTAGTGATTGAAAAATAAGTTTTTCAAAATATCCTTTAAGTTTTTGATGTGGTTAAATATTGGGAGTTGTGTTAACTGTATGTTTTCCTCTCCTTGTTATATCATTTTCTCCTTCTTTAGAAAATAAATTTACCTTTAAACTTTACTTGCTTGGAAAAGTTTATTTTTTAAGTTGGTTTCTAAAATAGTGAGTCAATTTTATTTTGATTTGAAAACTTGTTTTACTCTTAATATTTATCAAGTGATAGAATAATTCTTTTAGACAAGTTTATAAGAAAAGCTTTCTTAATAAAGAATCGTTAACTTTAGAACTTAGTAAAACTTCATCTTAATTTTGAAAAGATAATAACAATATAAAATTCCAGTTTTGAAGTTACTTTCGTAACATGTGATTTTCGAAGCCTAGAATAATCCTATTAAAAGATATAGTTGAGTTCAAGTTTTTAGTTCAAGACTAAAAATCCTTATCTTGATGAAGTATTTAGTTTCTTTAAAAGAAATGAGTTCCTTTTATTATTTTGAAGAAATCTTCCATAATAATTCTTCTAGAATTTATGATTAGCTCATCCTTTGAAAAGAGTTTAAACAAAACTAAGATCTTTTTGTTGAAATTCCTTTTGTTAAGAAATCTTGTTTACTTTTCTTTATTTAAGAAAGAATCCATTTTTACTTTTATCTAAGACAACAACATTCTTAATCATGCATGAATATGATTATGTAGCAATATAAGATTAAAGATAATACAAAATAAGAAGAAATACTTGTAAATAAACATAATAAAATAGTCAAGCATTGGGAACCTTAGCTTCATCAAGGTATCCCGATCATGTATTGAGAGCCTTAGCTTCATCAAGACAACTCGTGACTAAGAATGGACTTGTCCCAAAAGAAAAGAAAAGAAAAGAAAAGAAATTATTTTGACTTGATATGGAGAAGTCTAAGACTAGAAAGACTAGTCTTAATAAATTGCATAAAACAAGTAAATAAATAAATTGCAAGACATGAAAGTAAACAAATAACAAATGAGCTTATATGCTCTAGATAAATATATATACATAGTATACAAAATATTATATAAGTTAGATTAGAGCAAAAACAATAATAATAACAATATAACAACATAATGTAAAATAAACATGAACAAAAACATAACATAAGCATATTGTTGCTTCTTTAACTCATATGAGTCTAAGAAACATACATTAAGCTCATGCTAAGTTGTATGAACATGATAAAGAATATAGGTAGAATTTTTAACTAGGGTTTAATGGAAGGTTTCAAAAGAGATGAATGGGTTTTGTGCTTGTTATTTTCTTCTTGAAGAATAGAAATTGGTAAAGAGTGTTTTGAGAGAGATTTTGTAACGCCCTAATCTGTTGGCATTACAACCCGCCACATGTCCTCTCTTAATAGGACACACTAGGGCTATAATTTCCACAATTAACCTGAATAACACCTGAATAACTCACAAGGTATAAAAGGAGAAATATGGTCCGCATAAATAAATCATATGATAAGAATATAATCTTCATAATCAGCAAACTAGACATTGTTGACATAACTGTAGGTCAACAAGTCAAACCATACCCTAAAACTATCACCACATGAAAAACTCCAAATACAACTTAAAAAATTCAATTAACAAAATATAAATCAGACATAAAAATCTTCTCCGATCATCTTATATCATCTATGACTATACAACTAGTCATCATCAGCAGGGTAGTCAGGACCGTTAACGCCATCCCCACCTCATAGACGATATCAAAGCCCGATAGATCATATATCACACTATCATCACCTGCACCTGAAATATAACAGAATGAGCGGCGAAGCGTAGTACAATAATATCCAATCCAGCTCAAACAAGGTCATGCACAAACAGCATGTATAAATAAATGCAACTGAACTAAATGCATACAACAGTTTATTATCTATTTTAGTCTAGCAAAACAACATAGTTCAGAATCCAGTATACATAAATCCTGAACTCAGAGTAACTCAGACTCTACTATAAAAACAACCAACTGATTTTGAAAATAAGTAATCATAATATATATATATATGGATGAGTGGGTACTCCCCAAACATCCCAATTCCTGAACACCTAAATTCTATTGGAATCATATCTTAGCACGAGTCCATTCGGGACAACCTCACACTAAGATCATCAGGGTGCCTCACCAGTATCACTGTCTGCCAGGTCTCTACTAGTCAAAGCTAACCACAACTAGACAGATAATTAGTAAGCCAAATATTTATTAAGTTTATTATGCAATTTTGTTCCTACATCCATTCACAAAATTCTAATCTACAAGCACATACATCAAACAATGGATTGGTCGTACCTTTTATATTTAGGAGATAACTTGAACTATTCAAAGACAACCGTCAACACTACTAGAAAACCAAACCACAACCCTACCAACCACTAACACCAAACTCTCAAACTCCTAAACCCGATATCAAACAACAATTCCAAATTTCAACCTGTAACATATTAACATATATCAAATCATCAACATTCATAGATAATTCAAACTTAACCTAAAATAACCTATCTACACTAACCTGATATAGAACTTCACAAACTCAACCTATACTGATCAATAACCCCAAGCACCTCCAATAATATCAACGAACAAATATTTCAAATCCTTAAATCAGAATCTTCACCAAAACCCTATAAAACATATCATATGATCAATATTGTAACATCAAGGCTGTCCAATTTCGTATAAAAAGGATTCAAAGCTTATACTTACTGATATGGAATGTATAATACTTGTTTCTTCTCTTCCTATACTGATCAAAACATGAGCTAAGGTTTTTCTTCAAAAACCTTCATGCAATATTCATCCAAACCCTAAGAAACTTATATAAATTTGTATATAATCCAAATGAGAAGGTTAAGATCACTTACTTTTAATTAACAATACCCTCCGAATGATTCTCCAAGCCTAGATCTCCAAGAACACTTCAACACTCTCTTATACGAAGGAGAATATGATATAAAGAAAATTTGTCGAAAATGTTTTTCGCGTCTCGTATTTATAGAAATTTGGTCATACGTCGGCCCTACGCCGGCGGCGTACCTGCAGATCTTGCCGGCTTCCACCATACGCTGGCAAACTTACATGAACGTCGGCAGTGTTCGTTGGGGCTTTGATTTCCATAATTCAAATCCTCCCTTCATATGCCGACAAATCTTTGCCCTACGCGGTGGCTTTCATGCCGGTGTTGAGAAGAAACTCTAATGAATGCCGGTAGCTTTCCTCCCAGTATTAAGAAAAACGCTACTGTTCCCATCCTACGCCATCTCTAAGCCGGTGGCGTAGATTCTCCAGGAGGCGGCGTACAGTATATTACAGAGTACGCGGGCAATTTAAAAACTAGGTCGGCGGTGTTCTTCATTAGAAATGCCGGCCTTTATTGCAGAAAAAAATGAAATTGATCCAATTAATGCCAATCTGTTTCATCACATAATTGATCATCCTTAACTTATTTTCTAACATCAATATAATGGCCTCTTAATATTTGGTAACTTGTGAATACTTATTACTTCTTTTTACTTCGTATATTACATTTATCTCCTCCTAAAAGAATTTTCTTCCTCAAAAATTTACTTGAATTATTGAAATATCTCGGGATATTTGGATCTCATGTCCTCTTCCAGTTCCCAAGTAGCTTCACGTTCTGTTTGATTCGTCCACTGTACCCGAACATATCTGATAACTTTGTTCCTCAAAAGTTTCTCTTTAGAATCAATAACTTTTATCGGCTTTTCCACTGTAGTAAGATTTGATTGAGCATCTAACAGTTCAAGAGCAATGACTTCATTTGGATCCCGGACATACTTTCTAAGCATTGACACATGGAACACATTATGTACCCCCTCTAGGTCAGGCGGTAAGGTCAATCTGCAAGCCATGTTGCCTATCCTTTTTAATATCTCATACGGTCTCACGTATCGAGGGTTTAATTTTCCTCGTAGTCCAAATCTGACAACCCCTTTTGTTGGTGATATCTTGAGCAATACATGCTCACCCACTTCAAATTCTAAAGGTCTTCTTCTTTTGTCCGCATAGCTCTTTTGTCGACTCTGAGTAGCTTGTAACCTTTGTCTATTCAAACTGATATTATCGACTGCATCTTGAACCAACTCGGGTCCCAACATTTGTCTTTCACCTACTTCATCCCAGTGAATAGGTGATTTGCACTTCCTACCATATAGCGCTTCAAATGGAGGCATACTGATCGAAGCTTGATAGCTATTATTATATGAAAACTCTACTAAAGGTAGATACTCATCCCAAGATCCTTTAAAGTCCAATATGTATGCCCTCAACATGTCTTCTAAGGTCTGAATAGTCCTTTCCGACTAACCATTTGTCTGTGGGTGATAAGCTGTACTGAATACCACTTTTGTTCCCAACGCTTGATGTAGACTTTTCCAAAACCTTCCCACAAACCTCGTGTCTCGATCTGATATAATGGATACCGGCACTCCATGCAACCTCACTATTTCTTTAATGTACAACTGAGCTAACCGTTCCAACTTATACCGTCTTGATAGGTATGAAATGAGCTGCTTTCGTGAGACGATCCACAATAACCCAAATCGAATCAAACTTCTCTTTCGTCTTGGGTAAAGCGGAAACGAAATCCATCGTGATGTGTTCCCACTTCCACTGTGGTATTGGCAACGGTTTCAACTCTCCTGCCGTCTCCGGTGTTCGATATTTATCATTTGACACGTGTGACACTTAGAGACGTATTTGCAATTTCCTTTTTCATGTTATTCCACCAATACAACTTTTTCAAGTCCTGGTACATCTTGTTCCCTCCCGGATGTATGGAATAACTAGAATAGTGTGCTTCCTTTAGCAGTTCTTTCTTTAAATCTCCTTGAATCGGCACACATAACCTTCCTTTGTACCGCAAAATACCTTCATCATCAACATAAAATTCTGGTGCTCGTCCCATTTCCATTCTTCTTTTGATCTCCAATATACTCTGATCATCTGACTGACCGTTTTAATTCTGTCCACAAGAGTAGGTTGTATTCTCTATGTAGCCAAAAGTTCACCTACTTGTCTTGTGACTATCTCTAATCTGAATTTCCTCATATCATCAATCAGATGCCGTTCTGTAGTAACCATAGCTGCTAAATTCTCTACCCGCTTCCTGTTCAATGCATCTGCCACGACATTTGCTTTCCCTGGGTGGTACTGTATGTCGATGTCGTAGTCCTTAATCAATTCCAGCCACCTACGCTGTCTCATATTCAATTCCCTCTGTGTGAATATATACTTGAGACTCTTGTGATCTGTGTACACTTTACATCTCTCACCATACAGATAATGTCTCCAAAGTTTCAAAGCGTGTACAACTACTGCTAGTTCCAAGTCATGTGTAGGATAATTCTTCTCGTACGGTTTCAACTGTCTCGAGGCATATGCAATAACCCTGCCCCCTTGCATCAAAACACATCCTAAACCCTGAATTGAGGCATCACTATAGATTGCATATTCCTCACCACTCACTGGCAATGCTAACACTGGTGCTTTTACTAATCTATCTTTCAACAACTGGAAACTGTTTTCACACTTCTCGCACCATTCGTACTTAATTCCTTTCTGTGTCAACCTTAAAGGACTGGCAATCTTGGAAAAATCTTCCACAAATCGCCGATAATAACCTGCCATTCCCAGAAAACTTCTGATTTTGACACATTTTAGGTCTTGGCCATTCAACCACTGCTTTGATTTTCTCGGGGTCTACCGATATTCCACTTCCATTTACTATATGCCCCAAGAATGATACCTGCTCCAACCAAAACTCGCATTTTGAAAGCTTGCATATAACCTCCTCTTTCAACCTATTCAAAACCAATCTTAAATGTTCCTCATGTTCTTCCCTTATTCCTAGTATACCAAAACATCATCTATGAATACTACCACGAACATATCAAGGTATTCTCTGAAAACTCGGTTCATTAGATCCATAACACTGCTGGAGCATTCGTTAATCCAAAAGGCATGACCACGAATTCGTAGTGTCCATACCTCGTCCTGAAAGCAGTTTTCTGAATATCCTCTGCCTTTACCTCAACTGATGATATCCAGATCTCAAATCAATCTTAGAGAAAACTGAAGCTCCTGCTAACTGATCAAACAGGTCGTCAATCCTTGGTAACGGGTACTTATTCTTTATTGTCACCTGATTTAACTCCCTGTAGTCTATACATAACCGCATGCTTCCATCTTTCTTCTTAACGAATAGTACTGAGCTCCCCATGGCGATACACTTGATCGTATAAAACTTTTCTTTAGCAAATCATCCAACTGCACCTTAAGCTCTGTCAACTTGGTAGGAGCCATCCTATAGGGTGCTTTTGCTATCGGTGTAGTTCCTGACACTAAATCTATTCCAAACTCCGCTTCCCTCATAGGTGGTAATCCAGGTAACTCATCTGGAAAAACTTCTGGGTACTCGCTCACAACCGGTATATCTGTCACTTCCACTTTCTATTTATCTTCCTTTATCATTGATGCCAAAACTGATTTACCCCACAACTCATAAGTTGGTAGCACTGGGGGTCTTTGTGCCACTTACTTATACTCAAACGGATCTCCATCAGGTAAATCAAACCCTATCACTAGATGATGGCAATCTATAACAGCATGATATTTTGCTAACCAGTCTACTCCCAAAATAATATCAAAATCCACCATATCAATCACAATCAAATCAGCAGGTAGATATCTATTTTCTATCACAATATCTACAGATCTACAAACTCTATCCAAAACAGATCCAGAACCCAAAGGAGTACGGACAGATACATCATACATGATCTCCACACATAAACCACATGTACTCACAAAAGATTCAGATATGCATGAGAAGCTGGCACCAGTATCAAATAAAATATAAGCACTATGCTGTAGTATAGATAACATACCCGCAACAGTGTCTATAGAAGCTGTCTCATTCCTCTGAAGAGCATAAATCTTAGCTGGTGCTCGCTGACTCTGTCCATAGGAAACTCTGCCCAACTGTCCCTCTTTGCAGTCCACTGCTCTATGTCCTCTCTGACCACATTTAAAATAGAAAACCTGTGGAACTGTCTTCTCTGTGTAAACATTATGTTTATGTCCCAACTCTCCACATGAAAAACATGCATTCTCTGTCCACTTGCAATCCCTCAAGTCATGTAGCCTAAGGCATCGAGGGCACCTCTTATCAGAACTCTACCCTACAGATCTGTACTGCTACATAAATGGTCTCTTTCCTTTATCCTGGGTAACAGCACTGACAGCTAGTCTCTTCCCTAGATGTACCTGATTCCTCGGTGGTTCCCGACTCCTGATTCTGCTCAATCATCTTAGCCTTGTTCACAACCACTGCATAATTGCTCAGATCCATCAAATTCACCCAGTACTGTATCTCTAGTTCCAATCCAGTGATGAATCGACTAACTTTTGCTTTCTCACTTTCTTTTAGTGCATCAGGTAAAAACCTCATCAATCTATGTAACTTGACCTCATACTCCTCAACTGAAAGCTTCCCCTGCTGTAGTGTAAATCCCCGAATTTTTGTATCCGAATTAAAGCTTAAACTCTAATCGGAAGTCAACTGGATTTCCAAAGTCAACAAAACCTTAGTTTACTGTAACCGTTTAAGTCCGGCATTGCCGTTTTTTCAAGCCCTAGAAAAAGAAGTTGGAAAAGTTAGCTATAATAGTTCGTAATAGCTATAGGTTATATAAAAATATTAGATTGGAGGAATTCAAGTGTCCTTTGAACCCGATCGGACATAGTTCTTGAAAAACATGTCCGGAAGCTGGGAATAGGAAAAATATTTCGAATATACCGTTAGACTCGTAAAAATATAAGATTTCCAAAATATCAATTACATAATTTTTTGGTAGCTAAAAATATCAGATATCGCTTTTATACGCGTATTTTCTTACTACCGGCATTAAATTGTCATGTCTACTTTTACATTACACTATTTTCTACTAATCTACACTATTCATCTATCTCTACTTTTTCTTACAACTATTCTTACAAACCATACACCTATTTCTTACACATTTTCATTCCAATACAATTTCACATCTTTCATTTCTTACTTTTAATTAACAAAATAACAAAAATTAAAATTTCCCTCCCCCTCCCATGCATGGAGTAGCGCTGGCCTCTTCTTTTTCTTTTCCAATTTGTTTTGTTTTTCATTTATTTAATTAACACAATTTATCTCCCACATTATCCTATAAATACACCTTCATACCTTCACTTCCTTCACACCACTTCTACACTAAAGTTACTATACCAAAATCTCTCTCAAAATCTCTCAAGAATTCTCTAAAGCAGTTCTTCCTAGTTTAGTTTCTTTTAGGTAAAAATTTCTCCAAGCTTTCTTTATGTTCATCTACTTAGTATGAGCTTAGTGTGTGCTTTCTAAAACCATGAAGGTTAAGAAAGCAACAATAGGTTCATACTTTGTTTTTGTTCATAATCACAATTCCTACATGTTCCTTTATGTTTCCTTTATGTCTATTACTATCTAATATATCTATATATATATATATATTATTTAGAGCATACAAGCTCATTGTCTTGCAATTTATTTACTTTTCTTGCAATTTTGTTTACTTCATTGCAATTTATTTTAAGTTGTTTTTTTTTAAGACTAGTCATTATAGTCTTAGACTTGTCCTCATCAAATCAAAACAATTCTTTTTCTTTTCTTTTCGAGACTAGTCTTTTCTTAGTCCCAGCATGCCTTGATGAAGCTAAGGTCCCAATACTTGATTTACTTTCTTACTTGTTTAATCTTTCAAGTTATTATGTTCCTTTATGTTTCTATAGTATATGATTCATATTCATGCATGAACATAATGTTTTTGCCTCAATAAAAAATAAATGGGGAAGTGTTTTCATAAACTAAAGATTCTTGTTAAATAAAAGTAGGAATAGATTTCTTATAAACTCATGAACATGCTTTGAATGATTTTCTTAAATAAACAAAAGGTTTATGAAAACTTATTTCATCAAGAAATAGAAATTCTTTTGGAATCATTACAAGAAACAAAAATATCATTTTATTACTTTTTGAATCCATGTTTAGAAAATAAAACCACACCTTAGGAATTTAAAGTAATTACAAGAGATTAAATTAAAAAAAAAAAAGAAATATTCATCTCAAATAACTCAAGATCTTTTCAAAAGAAAAATGAATATTCCAACGAAATCTAGTTCAAAGTCTTCTAAAAACTTTACTTTTTCATAATTGAGACAACTCCATTTACTTCATACATTGGTTATGAGTCATTACATAGCCTTTTTCTAGGCTTACCATTGTTTTAATGCATTAATGTTTTGCTTTTTATGAACAATTAACTTTTGATGAGAATGGTTTTTACCTTCTCAAGGTTATGTAAGGATTATTAATTTCCTCTGAATGCAAGAATTTTATGTTGATTTGATGATTTCTGGATTTGATTACCATAAATATTTTCTTTGAAATTTCCGATATTTTCGATCTTTTCCTTGTTGCGAAAATTTAAGAAGTATAAAATTTAACAGACATGGTAGGAGAGGTAGAAGACGTGAACGTCGCGCTTCTAATAATATACCAGTAGAACCGGAGAATCCTCCGGTAGGACAACAAGCACCAAATCCCCCACCGAATCAACAAGGAGATGTGTGGGCCGCCATCAACAAACTAGCAGGGTTGGTCAATAATTTCATGCAAAATGCACAAAATATGCCACTGCTGCAAATGCACCAGAAGCAACCGTTGAAGCACTGCAGCCCCAAAGCTGAGTCACATACTGTCCCTTTACAACCACCACCGACCCGACCTTAGAAGTTCCTTGCCGGACTTCATAAAAAGCAACAGATATTTTGATGAAATTTTGGAAAGCCAGACGAGCTGAAGACTGGCTAGCCCAGATTGAAAGGTCATTCCGCCTGAAGTTCCCCATCATCTACGCCTGGATTATGGCACATACATGTTGCGGTTCAATGCCAGAATATGGTGGGAGTCGAAAAGCAGGGAATTGTTGCCACCCGTGACCTAGGCAGCTTTTCGTAGAGAGTTTTTGGAAACTATTTCCCTGGGAGCTTAAGGTACAGTATAGTGGAGACTTTCTCCATATATCCCAGAAGGGAAGGACAATAGAGCAGTACGAGACAGAGTTTAGCGACTGCTTCAATACGCGCCTGAGTCCTTCAAGCATAGTAAGGAGCTGAAGAGGCAAGTATTTCTGAGTGGCCTAGATGAAGATCTAAGGATACGTCTGGAGGAGTTAGATCTGAGGACCCTCGAGAGTTGGTAGAAAGGGCTCGTATCATTGATGGGGCAAAGAAAAGGAAGAGCAAAGCCCCTAAGAAGAAGACCTTCGTGTTCGGAAAGAGAGCTCAGGATAGCTATAACCCCAGTTTCTAGAGTAAAAGGTTTAAGCCCTTCAACAGCTTCCGAGGAAGTGCTGTTAGTAATAAGGAAACATCTAAGGTCAAGGTGACCTGTTGGAAATGCAAGGAGGAGCACTATCCAAAGAGGTGCCTGCTGCTGCAACAGAAGTGCTACTTTTGTGGAGACCCCAGCCACAAGAAAAGTGATTGCCCAAAGAAGGCTTCTACTGTTTGCTTCGTTTGCAAGCAAACCGGGCACTTCGCCAATGAATGTCCACAAAGAAAGAATGCTCCAGCTAGACCATTTGGGTCAGTGGGAGGAGTGGCACCGACGAAGAACGGAAGTGGAGGAAGCAACCCAAGCCGATCTGGAGCAGCTGTCCACGGAATGAGGATATACAACTTGGAAGGACAGTGGGTATGCGAGGTATCTGATGACGAAGGAGCGGAGCTAGCAGCCGTAGATGGAGATTATGGCTCAGATTTTGGATCGGTGATAGGTCAGAATCGAAACCCTTTTCTTTGATGTAATTCATTAAGTTTCCTGTGTTCAATTCCTATGGTACAAGTACAAAGTTTTATACCTGCGATTAGCTTAAGTATACCAGTCTCGTAATTAGTATAAAATTCGAGTGCAGGACATACTCGTAGCTAGTCAACCCGCTTATGCTTTGTTCGATGGGAGCTACCCATTCCTTTATCACCATTAGCCTGGCCAAGCGAATTGGGTTACCCATAGATACTATTGCTACTGGTTTTCGAGTTAAAACCCCCACCGGAAGCATAGTAACAACAAAGGAAATGCTTAAAGGTTGTCCAATGGAGATACAAGGAAGTCACTCTAAGTGTGACCTAATAATCTTGGAGATGAGCAAATACGAAGTAATCTTGGGTATGAGTTGGTTGACATCTTCAAAGCCTTAGTGGATTGTAAACAAAAGGAAGTGAAGTTTAAAGACCAAAGTGGATGTGAAGTAGTGTTTAAAGGAGAGTCCATGGTGAAGTTAAACTCATTCGAGTTGGTAGATGAGGATGAAATCAGCCTTAGTAACCTGGATGAAGGAGAAGAAGAAAATCCTGAGCTTGGATCCATACCCGTAGTAAGGAATTCCCAGACGTATTTCCAGACGGATTGCCTGGATTGCCACCCAAAGGAGAGATAGATTTCGAAATTGACCTATTGGTCAATACAGAGCCAATATCAAAGCACCCTATCGAATGGCACCAGTGGAGCTAAAGAGTTAAAACTCTATAAGACTTGTTAGATCAAGGTTTTATCCGACCAAGTGTATCACCTTGGGGAGCACCAGTGTTGTTCGTAAAGAAGAAGGATGGTTCCATGCGTTTATGCATCGACTATCGGGAGCTAAACAAAGTACCATAAAAACAAGTATCCCTCCAAGGATAGATGACCTTTTTGATCAACTTCAAGGAGCTAGCGTCTTCTCAAGGATGATCTACGTCAGGATACCACCAGTTGAGGATTAAACCTGAGGATGTACCGAAGACAGCTTTCAGAACTCGCTATGGACATTATGAGTTTCTAGTGATGCCTTTTGGATTAACCAACGCACCAGCAGCTTTCAATGATCTCATGAATCGAGTATATAAGCCCCTGTTGGATAAGTGCGTGATAGTCTTCATCGGCAATATTCTGATCTACTCAAAACGCGAGAGCAACATGAGGAATACTTAAGAATGGCATTACAAACCTTGCGTGAGCATAAGTTGTACGCCAAGCTATCTAAGTGTGACTTTTGGTTGGATAGGATGTCTTTCCTAGGACATGTAATATCTGGAGAAGGAATATTGGTAGACCCTGAGAAGATCAAGGCAGTGATGGAATGGAAACAACCTAAAACTGTGATTGAGGTGAGAAGTTTTCTCAGTTTGGCTGGATATTATAAGAAGTTTGTAAAGAATTTTTCAACCATCGCCAAACCCCTCATGCAGTTAACCCAAAAGGAGGAGAAGTTCATCTGGACAGACAAGAGGGAGCAAAGTTTCAGGAACTAAAGAAAAGACTTGTCTCTGCCCGATTCTAATTCTACCAGACCCGAGAAGTCCTATACAATGCAAGTGATGCGTCAAGGAATGGTCTTGGATGTGTTGATGCAAGACGAAAGGTAATCGCTTATGCATTGACAGCTCCGACCTCATGAAAAAACTATCCCACCCATGATTTGGAGTTAGCCGCCATTGTGTTTGCACTAAAGTTATGGAGGCATTACTTGTATGGACAAAGGTGCGAGATCTACACCGACCATAAGATCCTCAAGTATCTTTTTACACAAAAGGAGTTGAATATGTGGCAATGGAGATGGTTAGAGCTCATCAAGGATTACGACCTTGGAATCAACTACTGTCCAGGGAGAGTGAACGCAGTTGCAGATGCCCTGAGTAGGAAGAATTATGGGGAAGTAGCCTCTTTGCTCACTGACAAGAAAGAGTTGATAAAGGAATTTGAAAGAATGCGCATTGAATTCATAGGGCAAAGCGTGGAAGTGGAGATTGCCAACCTTGTCATGGAACCCAGCTTAGTAGAGAGAATCAAAGAGGCCTAGCGATATGACGAGGCGATTCTGAAGATTAAGAAAGAAGTGTAGGAAGGAAGGTACACCGATTTTGCATAGATGAGGATGAAGTAGTGAATGAAAGGAAGATTATGTGTTCGGATGATGAGGACATAAGAAAGGAAATCATGGAAGAAGCACATCACTCCGGATACACCATGCATCCAGGAGGAACAAAGATGTACCAAGATCTGAAGAGCCACTACTGGTGGAACGCCATGAAGAGAGACGTAGCAGACTTTGTGTTGAAATGTCCCATGTGCCAACAAGTAAAAGTGGAGCACCAAAGACTTAGTGGAATTTTGAAACCCCTGCCAACACCCGAGTGGAAATGGGACCAAATCACAATGGATTTTGTGTATGGATTACCAAGAACGTCGGCTGGATATGATGCAATTTGGGTCATAGTGGATCGATTGACGAAGACGGCACGCTTCCTTCCAATGAACATGACGTACTCTATGGACAAATTGGCAAGAATATACATAAGAGAAATAGTACGCTTGCATGGAGTACCCGCTGGAATAGTCTCCGACCGAGACCCAAGGTTTGTATCCAAATTTTGGATAAGCTTGCAGAAATGTATGGGAACTAAGCTACATTTCAGTATAGCCTATCACCCTCAAACGGATGGTCAATCAAAGAGGACAACACAAACATTGGAAGATATGCTGCGAGCCTGCGTATAGAGTTTAAAGGTGGTTGGGACACACCTACCTTTGGTAGAGTTTGCCTACAATAATAGCTACCATTCCACGATAGATGCCACCCTATGAAGCGTTGTATGGAAAAAGATGTCGATCACCTTTGTTTTGGGACGATGTAGAAAAGTTGAGCATCGGACCTGACTTGGTGCAAGATGCGGCCGACAAGGTAAGGATCATGCCAAAAGATGAAGGAGGCACAAGAAGCAAAAGAGTTAGGCGGATATGAAAAAACGTACACTTGAGTTTGAAGTTGGAGACCAGGTGTACTTGAAAGTGAACCCCATCAAGAGTATTCGCCGAGTTTGAGCGCAAGGAAAGTTGAGCCTACGATATGTTGGACCTTTTGAAGTGCTTGAAAAAGCAGGAGATCTTGCTTACCGTTTGGCACTCCCTCCTAGCCTATCTGGAATTCACAATGTATTCCATGTGTCAGTTCTATGAAAACATGTGTTAGACCCTACCAGGATTATAGAGTTGGAACCAGTTTAGTTGAAAGAAAGTCTCACATACGAGGAACACCCAGTTCAAATCTTGGATCACAAGGTGCAGAAGCTTCGGAACAAGGAGATCAAGTATGTGAAAGTTCTATGGAGGAACCACTCACACGAGGAAGCAACCTGGGAGGCAGAAAGCGATATACGCCAGAAGTACCCGAGTCTGTTCAAGGAATCAGTTATGAATTTCAAGTTTTGAGGACAAAACTTTCTTTAAGGGGGGGTAGGTTGTAAATCCCTGAATTTTTTGATCCGAATTAAAGCTTAAATCCTAATCGGAAGTCAACCGGATTTCCAGAGTCAACAAAACCCTAGTTTACTGTAACCGTTTAAGTCCGGCATTGCCGTTTTCTCAAGCCCCAAAAAAAGAAGTTGGAAAAGTTAGATATAATAGTTTGTAATAGCTATAGGTTATATAAAAATATCATATTGGAGGAATTCGAGTGTCCTTTGAACCCGATCGGATATAGTTCTTGAAAAACTTGTCTGGAAGCTCGGAATAGGAAAAATATTCCAAATATGCCGTTAGACTCGTAAAAATATAAGATTTCCAAAAATATCAATTTCGTTATTTTTGGTAGCTAAAAATATCAAATATCGCTTTTATATGCATATTTTCTTACTACCAGCATTAAATTGTCATGTTTACTTTTACATTACACTATTTTCTACTATTCTACACTATTCATCTATCTCTACTTTTTCTTACAAACCATATACCTATTTCTTACACATTTTTATTTCCAATACAATTTCACATCTTTCATTTCTTACTTTTAATTAACAAAATAACAAAAATTAAAATTTCCCTCCCCCCCCAATGCATGGAGTAGCGCTGGCCCCTTCTTTTTCTTTTCCAATTTGTTTTGTTCTTCATTTATTTAATTAACACAATTTATCTCCCACATTTTTCTATAAATAACCCTCATACCTTCACTTCTTTCACACCACTTCTACACTAAAGTTACTATACCAAAATCTCTCTCAAAATCTCTCAAGAATTCTCTCAAGAAGTTCTTCCTAGTTTAGTTTCTTTTAGGTAAAAATTTCTCCATGCTTTCTTTATGTTCATCTACTTAGTATGAGCTTAGTGTGTGTTTTCTAAAACCATGATGGTTAAGAAAGCAACAATAGGTTCATACTTTGTTTTTGTTCATAATCACAATTCCTACATGTTCCTTTATGTTTCCTTTATGTCTAGTACTATCTAATATATCTATATAGATATATATATTATTTAGAGCATATAAGCTCATTGTCTTGCAATTTTTTTACTTTTCTTGCAATTTTGTTTACTTCATTGCAATTTATTTCAAGTTGTTTTTTTTAAGACTAGTCATTCTAGTCTTAGACTTGTCCTCATCAAGTCAAAACAATTCTTTTTCTTTTCTTTTCGGGACTAGTCTTTTCTTAGTCCTGGGGTACCTTGATGAAGCTAAGGTCCTAATACTTGATTTACTTTCTTACTTGTTTAATCTTTCAAGTTATTATGTTCCTTTTATATTTCTATAGTTTATGATTCATATTCATGCATGAACATAATGTTTTTTATCTCAATAAAAAATAAATGGGGAAGTGTTTTCATAAACTAAAGGTCCTTGTTAAATAAAAGTAGGAAATAGATTTCTTAAAAACTCATGAACATGCTTGGAAATGATTTTCTAAAATAAACAAAAGGTTTTATGAAAACTTATCTTTCATCAAAAAATATAAATTCTTTTGGAATCATTACAAGAAACAAAAATATCATTTTATTACTTTTTGAATCCAAGTTTAGAAAATAAAACCACACCTTAGGAATTTAAAGTAATTACAAGAGATTAAATTCAAAAAAAAATATTCATCTCAAATAACTCAAGATCTTTTCAAAAGAAAAATGAATATTCCAACGAAATCTCAAGTTCAAAGTCTTCTAAAAACTTTACTATTTCTTAATTGAGACAACTCCATTTACTTTATACATTGGTTATGAGTCATTACATATATGAATATACCTTTCAAAAATTTACAAAATACTTGAAATATTCATTTTTTCAAATGAGCTTTGTTTACAAGATGGAAAACAAGTTCTTGCAAATTCATGGCAAATCTGGTCGCTGTCTTTTTGGAACCCAAACGACATAGTTTGATGAAAATAAGATTAGAAATGCGTAGATATTTTCGAGTAGGTAGAAAGCGATATATTATACGCAAAATTCCGAGTTAAAATGAGCAAGTTATGACCATTTTAAGTTGGAATTTCCCCTTATGCAATTTTACCACGATTTTAAGAGAAGTTTAAGATCTTCAAGAATAGAAGTTTTATGAAAGACTCATTTTGGGTATTTCATCTTGTTTAGGTGACAAGGGACCCGAGATCGTCTATCCAGAGGACTATATCGATTAGACCTACCGATTATGGAGTGAGTTAATTCTTTTTCTAAGTTACATTTCCTTGTTGTGCTTGTAATTAGTAACACTAGAAATTTAGGAAAAAGATAAATGAACAATTGTTATGAAATAATGATTGAATGAAAATAAAGTATATCGAAGAATGATATGTTAAGTAAAAGTGCGATTCTTGTATTGATATGATGAAGTTATGATTGATCACCTTTAACATGAATTCAACTTATATGATTAAATGCTTAATTGAAATTTATTCATGCATATCATACTTGTGAGTCACATTTATTTCACTACTATTCTTCGTGTGGGGAAACGAGGAAGTGGTAGTGCTGGCTAGTAGGAGTCGGTAAGTCTACATGGGCCAGTAGGAGCCAGGAAGCCTACAAGGCAAGCAGGAGCCGGCAAATCTGCAAATATTGATGGTCGTATGGGCCTGTAACCACCCAACCCTTGTCATGGAGGGCGTTAAATCCATGCTGCACTTGATTTCTGGTTAATTTTGTGTATTTGGTTGTTCATGTGATTGGTGCATTATATATGCTTGAATTAAATAACTTGGTTGTCATATGGAAATGTTATATAGTTAGGAATGATCTCACTAAGCTAGATTTGCTTATACCCTTATAGTTTTCTATTACAGTATGATTATCTATGGTTGGCCCCAAGGAGCCCCGTGTGCCAGGTATGAGCTTATACTACTAGGAGTTTTTGGAGGAAGTTTATGTATTTTTAGTTTTGAACGTAAACTTCTAGGAAAAATCTTTATAGTAGACTTATGTGGTAGTTATGTTTATTTTGTTATTAGTATAGTTGAACAAAGAATTTAAGGGGGGAATGCCCCTAAGATGATGTACGAACTTGTTATCAAATGAAGATCTTATGTTTATTTATTTGAGTTCATGCTTGTTTTTGCTATCTATTTAAACGTAATACCCCTGTGAGTCTCCTACTATCTTGGAAGCACACCTTGCATATGATATCGAAGCTCCTGCATGACTACGGATTGTCATTCATTAGCTTTAATAATATATGCGGCGGACTGCCACATTTAGGATATCCTCTGGAGCGTGACATGCAGCGTATAATAGTCTTGCAACATCTTTTGCTTAATGTTGTTAGGGAAGTATTCTTTGAAGAAAGCCTAGTGAAACATCTGCCATGTGATTATCCCTGCCATGTGCCTCTTAGTACTCACCCACCAGTTATTTGCCCTACCAGACAACAAATATGATGCATACTCCAACTTCTTGTTCTCAAGAATGTCCAATGCTGCACATGTTTCCTCCACTTCCTCAATCCACACCTGAGCTTCCAATGGTTTTCCCGGCATTGGCTCGAACTTGTGCACTAAATCCACAAACTTGTTAAGGCTCAGCACATCTGGATGTTGGGCTCCATTACCCCCATTTCCATTCAGCCTTTGTGTCTCATGCCTCCAAGCATCAGCATTTTGTTGGGCTATCTGCATGTCCCTCCTCATATCCTGCTGCTACTAACCCACCACGCCTATCAGGGCATTCACAGCCTGCATAAGCTGTGCTACATCCACCGGTGCTTGTCCTACCGGTGGAGGTGGTAGATTCTCATTGTGAGCCTGATGTTCCTCCTCATTTTCCTCAGTATTTCTTCTCCTGGGCGGCATTCTAAAACAAACAAAACCTCATAGATTAGAACAAGGGTGCCCAACTTGATTTAACAACTTAAATCTAAACATCAATAGTTTAACTAGACAACAACCCTATTTATCTACCCCTCTCATCTTACCTTACCGTCCTAAGGAGTCAAAACATAGGTCTACCAGATTTAAAACCTATTGCTCTGATACCAATTAAGTTGTAACGCCCTAATTTGTTAGCATGACAACCCGCCGCGTGTCCTCTCTTAATAGGACGCGCTAAGGCTATAATTTCCACAATTAACCTGAATAACACCTGAATAACTCACAAGATATAAAAGGAGAAATATGGTCCTCATAAATAAATCATATGATAAGAATATAATCTCCATAATCAGCAAACTAGACATTATTGACATAACTGCAGGTCAACATGTCAAACCATACCCTAAACTATCACCACATGAAAAACTCTAAATACAACTTAAAAAATTCAATGAACAAAATATAAATCACACATAAAAATCTTCTCTGATCCATCCTATATCATCTATGACTATACAACTAATCATCATCAGCAGGGTAGTCAGGACCGCTAACGCTATCCCCATCCTCATAGACGATATCAAAACCCGATAGATCATATATCACACTATCATCACCTGCACCTGAAATATAATAGAATGAATGGCGAAGCCCAGTACAATAATATCCAATCCAGTTCAAACAAGGTTATGCACAAACAGCATGTATAAATAAATGCAACTAAACTAAATGCATACAACAGTTTATTATCTATTTTAGTCCAGCAAAACAACACAGTTTAGAATCCAGTATACATAAATCCTGAACTCAGAGTAACTCAGACTCTACTATAAAAACAATTAATTGATTTTGAAAATAAGTAATCATATATATATATATATGGATGAGTGGGTACTCCCCAAACATCCCAATTCCTAAACACCTAAATTCTACCGGAATCATATCTTAGTATAAGTCCACTTGGGACAACCTCACACTAAGATCATCAGGGTGCCTCACCAATATCACTGTCTGCCAGGTCTCTACTAGTCAAAGCCAACCATAACTAGACAGACAATTAGTAAGCCAAATATTTATTAAGTTCATTATGCAATTTTGTTCCTATATCCATTCACAAAATTCTAATCTACAAGCACATACATCAAACAATGGATTGGTCGTACATTTTATATTCAGGAGATAACTTGAACTATTCAAAGACAACTGTCAACAACTACTAGAAAACCAAACCACAACCCTACCAACCACTAACACCAAACTCTCAAACTCCCAAACCCGATATCAAACAAGAATTCCAAATTTCAACCTGTAACATATTAACATATATCAAATCACCAACATTCATAGATAATTCAAACTTAACATAAAACTACCTATCTACACTAACCTGATATAGAACTTCACAAACTCGACCTATACTGATCAATAACCCCAAGCACCTCCAATAATATTAACGAACAGATATTTCAAATCCTTAAATCAGAATCTTCACCAAAACCCTATAAAACATATCATATGATCAATATCGTAACATCAAGGCTATCCAATATCATATAAAAAGGATTCAAAGCTTATACTTACCGATATGGAATGTATAATACTTGTTTCTTCTCTTCCTATACTGATCAAAACACGAGCTAGGGCTTTTCTTCAAAAACCTTCATGCAATATTCATCCAAACCCTAAGAAACTTATACAAATTTGTATATAATCCAAATGAGAAGGTTAAGATCACTTACTTTTAATTAACAATACCCTCCAAATGATTCTCCAAGCCTAGATCTCCAAGAACACTTCAAAACTCTCTTATACGAAGGAGAATATGATATAAAGAAAATCTGTCGAAAATGTTTTTCGCGTCTCGTATTTATAGAAATTTGGTCATACGCCGGCCCTACCCCGGCGGCGTACCTGCAGAGCTTGCCGGCTTACACCATACGCTGGCAAATTTACACGAACGTCAGCAGCGTTCGTCGGGGCTTTGATTTCCATAATTTAAATCCTCCCTTCATACGCCGGCAAATCTTTGCCTTACACCGGCGGCTTTCATGCCGGTATTGAGAAGAAATCCTAATGAACACTGGCAACTTTCCTCCCAGTGTTAAGAAAAATGTTACTATTCCCATCCTACGCCGTCTCTAAGCCGGTGGCGTAGATTCTCCAGGAGGCGGCATACAGTCTGTTACAGAGTACGCGAGCAATTTAAAAACTAGGTCGGCGGCGTTCTTCATCAGAAATGCCAGCCTTTATTGCAGAAAAAAAAATGAAATTGATCTAATTAATGCCAATCTGTTTCATCACATAATTGATCATCCTTAACTTATTTTCTAACATCAATATAATGGCCTCTTAATATTTGGTAACTTATGAATACTTATTACTTATTTTTACTTTATATATTACAGATTTGTTGGAGAGAGGTTTTGAGAGAGTATTTTGGTAGAGTTTTGTTATGTAAAATGGATGTGTGAAAGAATGAAGGAGGAAGGGGATATTTATAGAATTTTTGGAGTGAATTTTGGATGTAATAAAATAATTGAAAAAGAAAAATAATTAAGAGAAAAAAAGGGGGAGTTACGCCGGCCTTAGAGGGATTAGAGAGAGATTGAGTTTATTTTGTGTGAATTTTGTAAGAAAATAATTAATATGTAAGATATGATTTGATATAAGGTGTATTGGAAATATAAAAAGTAAGAAAATAGGTATGTAGGTAGTGAGAAATAGGTGTAAGAAAAAGTAGAGATAGTGAAATAGTAATGAATAGTAGGAATGGTACTATGAATAGTAGACTAGACATATAAAATACCGGTAGTAATAAAAATACGCGTAAACGAGCTATATCTGTTATTTTTAGTTACCAAAAAATTCTAAAACTGATTTTTGAAATCCTTGTTTAATTACGAGTCTTTTGGTGTTATTGGAATATGTTTATTATTTCGAGCTCCAGGACACGCTTTTCGAGAACTAGTCTCGTTTGAGTTCGAAGGACACTCGAAATTCGCGAATATGATATTTTTATGTTACCCTATATTATTACGAACTAATTTAAGCCATTAACTTAATTTTGTTTTCATGGGTTTGAGAACGCGGGATTGTCGGAGTTGAAATTGTTTAATTATCTTGATCTTTGTTGACTTTTGAAACTCGATTTGACTAGGGTTAGGGTTTAATCCATCTTTGCTATAGAAATTGAGGGGTTTAACTCGGGGATCGGATAGGCGGATCTTTTCATGTTCGGATTTTCAAATTGATTGATTATTAAACTTTCTATTTTTGTTTTTGAAAATTTTCTTATGAAATCCCATGATCGAAATTGGTTTAAGGTTCGGTTTCAATCTGGGTCAAACTTTAGGGTTTTGATTCGATATTCCAAAACCATTATCAAAAAATTCGGGGGCTTACATTATGTTATTTATTTATTTAAAAAATTTTCTAAAGTGTTGTAAATAATTTCTCTTGATGGTTAAGTCTCAAAATAATTAATTCCTCATTTTTTGAAATTTTCAATAAAACATCACCATCACTTTATAACCATGTATGCATATGAGTGAAGATAGAGTAAATACGCATAAACCAATATAGAAATTAATGGTAGAAAATCAAATAAGCAATAGGGAGAAAATGAAAATCTTAGCTTAATATTAAGACTTCACGTGACTTGAATAAATTCCAGTCACATTAAATAAATAAGAAAAACGAAAGAGAAAGAAAAGAAGGAAAAGAAAGAAAAATCATGGAAGTCTTAGATTTATTTCAAGGCTTCGTAAGACTTGAAAAAGTATTAGTCTCATACACAGAAAAAAAGTAGCAAAGAAATAATTATAGGAGTCTTCAGCTTTAACAAAGCTCCTCGAAACTTGACTATAAGCAAATACGAAGAAGAAGAAAAAAAGAAAGAATATGGAGTTTTACATTATTTTCAAGGCTCTTAAGACTTAGAAATGGACAAGTCCCATTTTTGTTTTGACTTGATTTAGGACAAGTCCAAGACTAGAAATTGACTAGTCTTATTTATTGCATGAAATAGATAATAAAGCATAAAATAAGAAGACCACACACACACACATATATATACACATAATATCACAAAAAGGTTAGGTTAGTAACATGAATAGAATGAATATGGTAAGAGCATGATAGGAACATGATAATGTAACGTCAATGTAAATGTGTTGTCTTTATATTTCCATTCCTAGCATCTAGCCTCATGGGAATTTATTTGGAAACCAAAACACGACATACACATAAACATTATAACATGAATAATAATGGAAGAAATATTTTAGTATTCTAACCTAAAGGGAGATGGAGACTTGGAAAGGTAGAAAGGAAGAGAGTGTTTGAGAAGGATTTTTGTAGAGAGAAAAGTTTGGAGTGATTTTGAGAGAGTTTTGTTAATAAAATAAGAGATGTGAAAGAAGTAGAGGGAGAGCTGGTATTTATAGAGAACTGTGGAGTGAATTAGTTGAAATTAAAATAAATTGAAACAAAAAAAAAGAATGGGAGAGAGATAGATAGAGGAGAGAGAGAGGTCGGCGTGAATTTGGAAAGGTGAGGGAGAGAAAATAAAAAATTAATTTTAGAAGAAATATGTAAGAAAAGTTCAGTGAAAAGTGATGTAAAGTTTTTTATGGGGAGAGAAAATTGTAAGAATAGATATGTAAGGTGTAAGGAAAAGTAGAGATAAATGAATAGTAATAAATAGAATGAGTAGAAACAAGACAATTAAATTACCAATAGTAAGAAAAATATACATAAAATAGGTTATATCTGACGTTTTTAGTATCCAAAAAAATTGTATATGATATTCTTACGAATTCTTAGCACAAGACAATTCTAGATTGATTGTCGAAATATTTTCATTGTTTCACATGCTAGGCCGTGATTTCAAAAATTGATCCTGTTCGGGTTTGAAACGAGTGAATTTTTTGCAAATATGATCTTTTTACGTTATAACATTATTTTAAACCATAATACAAGGTTATATCATTTTTATTATTCTAAGGTTCCGAGCATGGGATCACCGGACCTTGAATCTTTATATCTCCCTGTTTGACTTAGGTGGCTATTAAAGTTTTGATTTAGATTCCAGTTTTGGAAATTTTAATAAAGCTATCGTAAAATCTAAGGGTTTACATGGATTACAACCGTGGTTAGCCCCATAGTTTAAGTCGTGAGATTTTTAAGGAATTTCTTAAATCTAGATCTTCAAATTTGTTTTGCTTTCTAGGGTGTTGCCCCTTATACCCTGTAAGGGATACTGTCCCCTTGACCCATGTCTGCTAACCGACTAACGAAATCATTATGGCTACCAATACGTAATGCCTTATAGTTTCTTAAAGACAAATAAAATGAGGAATTTAAGACATGAATCTAAGACAATTAGGCACTTATAAAGTTTTTATTTAGTTATATACTTAGTAATATATGTCTATTATTTTATAGGAACTATAGGTCAAGGTTAAGATTTTCCCATAAACTACTACAACAGCTAAGGAAAAATGCATAGGTGAGTAACTTTGATCTTTTTACATTGTTTGTGTATGCAAAATGATGGCATAAGTTCTAATTATAATTGTAACTGGCTGGGTATGGGATAATGCATGATGCTTGGATGATTGGAAAGAATTCCAATAATAAGAGTGATAAACATTTGTGTGATAATAACTATGGAATGTGTATTGAGACTTGCTTGGTCATTGAATAATTAGACTTAATCATATTCAGCTATTAAACTAAATAGACATGCATTGCACAACTACATAAACTATATTTATTGGTAATCACATTACGTATTGTTATTTCAATTCTATGGTAGCGCTTAGTTTTTCTAGTAAGAGAAATGAAATCTTTGTTCTACGTAAGGTTACCATTGTTCGATTTGATTCCACAAGAACTAAGTACGTAGCTGAAGGAACATCGCTTGTAGTGTTGACATGAAATAGCCAATACTTAGTAGAGTTTCTAAGTTTTAAGGTTAAGTTGAGTTCTAAGACACTAAAATATAAATACAAAGGAGAAGATAAATTATATTCCTTCTTCCTTAGTTCTTAGTCTCTCCTAGATCTGAATTTCTATTAATTGATTCCTAAAACCCCACTGGGAGGGCATAAATCTACACCTTGTTTGGACTCCAATTACCAAGATTGTATCTCTTACATTTGTCTGAGTGTTGCATTGTATATACGTGTTAAGCAAACTTGCTTGATTCTACTTGTTAAGTATTAAGATTTGGTTATTCACTAAGCTATGGTTTGCTCACCCTTCTATAGATTTGTTTGGTTACAAAGATCATTAAAGTTGATCTATACCCATAAGTTAGTGTTGACATAAGTTAGCAAGAGAGTCAAGACTAGATTGGATGAGAGAATAGTATTTTGTGTACATAACAATATTTGTATAGTTTTGATGTAATGGTTAAAAACTCAACGTATGTGGTATGTAATGCTATTCTTATATTTGATCTATATGCATGCAAAATTTCTTATTCTAAATAATCTTTCAATCCTGTTATAACTATTCACACCACGGGGCATTCTAGTTGTACAATGCTCATGTGCCCTTCTTGAAGCCTTAAGTAGTTTGAAACAAATGGCTATGCTTCCAGTTTGTTACATGATGAATCGATATTGTAAGGGACCCTACAAGGGTGTGACACAACCACTTATATTCAAGATTATTATGTGTAGACTACACTTTAGAAAGTTTTATTATAGAAGGATTTATACTATTTTATTTTAAAATGACTTATTATTTTTGTCTTAGAAGAACTATAGTTGTATGTACGCACTTAAACTTCCAAATTATATAGAGATATTGTTTATATAGAAGTAGCTCCAAAGATTTAAATTTTGGAATTTGGTGCAAGATCATAATTTTGTTTAATATCACATAAATAGGTTCTATAGGTACTTGTTGCAAATTTCAACTTTCATGCGCAAACAAATTCTATATATTGTAGAACTAGCATGTTGTTTATATTAAATATGTGAAAATAAGATAGTGTTACATATTATATAAAACCATATCAAAGACTATAAATGTGAGTTTAAAAAATATATATAGTGATTTCTTAGAAAAATTACATGTTTCATAGGATACTCTGTACCTTATCGATTTTATAAGATACATGATATAAGGCATAGGGTATGTATAAGGTGCAACACGGTAGGTTTCGAGTATGAAATTCAATACTATATACTTTATTGGGTAAGGTACGAGTAGTGTTTTATACCTAATTTACCTTGTACTCATTCATCCCTATATGTATCATGTATTATACATACAAGAATTTGTGATATATCCGAGGCATTAAAATATTGATAAAATTTTAATATAGTGTATATGAAATATGAATAATAACTATTTCTTTCCTTCTTTTTGAAAACTACCTATTCAACTATCATACGCACATCAAAATTTTCTTGCAATTTATGTGCCATGTCTTTATATATTTAGTAAGTGTTAAGGATTAAATTTTGATTGTGCCTTCAAGTCCAAGTGTAGCCTCACAAGATAAAGGGAAAATCAAAGTTGATTTTCTTACCTAGAGGGTAAGGTTATTGCCCACCCAATGCATTATTAGCTAGATTCTAAGAGGAGCAACCATAACCATACAATGCCACTCAATTAGATTTGGCCAGGTACTAGCTAGCATATGTTCCATTCACACAAGAAGAAAAGATTTATTGGGTGATACATGCTACTGGGATTGTCTATGTGGTATGTAAGTCCTAATAAAACATCGACGCATGGACGGCTTAATAATTTATATAAGATCACAACCATTTAAAAGTTTCAATAAAATTCTAAATTTCAAATGAAAATTTGACTTTTTTAAACTTGTGCTAAATAATAAAAGTAAATGTAATTAATAAAAATAAAACCAAGACTTTTCTCTTTCTTGGCTATACATTCTCACTCAACGTTTATAAAATATTTCTTCCTCTCACACACCAACCCTACCCCTCCCCTCCCCCCCCCAATCCCCCCACACACACACACACACAAACACAAATATATTCCTCTTTTTTGTTTTTCTTATTCTTTTTGATGGATTAAATGAAGGGAATATTGGAAAAGCAAAAATAATAAAATTAAGAAAGAAAATGCACTTGAGTAATTGCTCTCTTTCTCTATCCTTCTCTTTCCCTTTTTTTTTTTCTTCTCTGCTAGATGTGCAGTTATTTATTAATTTTTTAGATACTTAAACTTTGATAAAATATGTAATTAGATACCTAAACTTTAAAATTGATCAATTTAATACTTAAGGAACTTTTTGCACACACCAATAGCACATTTGTAGATACTAAATTGATCAATTTCAAAGTTTGGATACAAAATTTTTCATTTTCAATGTTCAGATATCTAATTGCATATTGTGCTAAAGTTCAAGTACCATTTGTAATATTATCCTTTTTTTCTATTAAGTTTTTTTATTTTGTAGTGATGGTGATTTGAAAGTATATAAATGCCTTTTAATTTGTAATAGATTTTTTTTAATATTTTTTTCTTTTGTTTTTTCTTATGAATTTAACCATATTTTTTAATTTTGACTAATGGGAATTGTATATTTGAATGTATTTGCTAAGGAAAGAAGCTAGGCAAAATTTTTTATGGTGTTTATTGGTTTTTTCTCTTCTACTTTGTTTTATCAATTTTGTACGATGAAATAATCAAACGTCCATGCAGTTGTAATTGAATTAGAGTAAAAGTTAAAATAATGATTTTTTTTTATAATACATATTTACTATCGTTTATTCAATCAAGTTCAAAATTTTAATTTATTTAGAGTTAAATTTTTTTTTTCTCTTCATTTTTTCTTTCTTCATTTTTTTCCTTCCATTAAAGATGTTGATTAATTGGAATATGCAATTTAGAAGTATCAATTAATAATAGCAATCATGTATATTCACCAATGGTAATCATCTTTGCTTCATTTTAATGTTGGAAAAACATAATGATGCCTATATTTATTTTTATCTAAATGACATTATGAGATAGAAAATGAAGAAAATTTAAATATAAATTTTAGTAGTATGTGAATTTTAGGTAAATTATTGGAAGTGGTCGATTAGTCTTAAATACTCAAATGTGAATTAAAAACCTATATATATATTATTATATGATTAATCCTAGGCAAGCATACTTATTGATTATAGCATATATTAGCATAGGGGTCGTTCCACCAAGTCTACTATGTAGCTAGTATGATTCGAGTGATCTTAATATATCTAAGCAACTAATTAATTAATTAATTAACCCCAACAAAAGTGAGTGTTGATGCTTCTAAATATGTCAGATTGCAAAATATACCCCTAATCTTGATTCACCACAAACCCCATTTTCCAATTCATTATGAAACATTCGTTAATGGGTTGTTTAAGTCCTTGAACTATAGGAATCCCTAATTTCATCAATCTCTCTTTCAAAATAATTGAATTATAACCTTATATGTCTAGTGGAAATGTCTTTGGTCATTAGATTCATACAGAATTGCATTAGAATTCATGATTCCTTAGAATGATTAAATCTGTATGTAGAAAATTCATGCGATCTATGTTTAGAGTCACCTATTCATGCTAGATCTATCTTATTAGTCAATCCGTTGATCAAATTAACAAGCATCTAGCAATGATCTAATGTTGTGCATATATTATGTCATGCCCCAAGGGATACCCTAAACGTAACAGTCCACTACACTCAATATTAAAGCTTAAGTATGACAACCTTAGTCATTCCCAGAAGCTTCGGTATTAAGTGTAAGGCGTGCTCTCACAAATTTAGAGGACCATACATGGAATTATGAAGCTTAAGAAGATATAATAACAAATTAAGAAAAGAGGATTCATATTACTCATCCATTCATAATAATTGTCTTACAAGTCTTAGGGGCATTCCCCTGCCAAAATAACTATAATCTATTATAATAATTTTCTATGAAGTCTACATCTAAACTAATGCTAAACTTCATCTAAGGATTTCTTAACCAAAATGTGTAAATACCTAGCTACAGGGTCTACGTGGCATCAACCACAAATAGTTAAACAGCAAAAGATATTTATAGAGGTATAAGCTAATAGGCTTAGAGAGAATTATTTCCATAAGTAAATTATTGCGTAGGAAAATTCAAACAAGTTATTTAAGCAATCATGTGAAATGCAACATACATGTGAGCAAACAAGGTACATAGTTTTCTAGGAACTATATGTTGAATGGATTTATACCCTCCATTCGGGGTTTAGTGATGTATAATCTCAAAACGAGTAGTTTTAGTTAACTTATGCTTTCGATCATTACCGCCAAGCATATAAAGTCTACTCGGGTCGAGCTATGCCTCCGGATTTCCGCCAAGCACTAGTTTGATTCCATCTCGCCAAGCAATCACTTTTGATCATAATCACCAAGTGCTGCTTTTGACCATGCTACTATCCTTTTCACCCAAGGATAATAACCCCATGCAATGTGACTCATTTTGTGGTATGCATGAATCAATTTATTTAAGATATCAAAGCATCATTATTATCAAATTTAAGGTGATCAAAGAATTTTATACATATCAAGTGCTATACTAAAACAAAAATTATTTACAATCAATTCTGGCCTCGATATTCTTAGAATCCTTTCAAAAATTTTCACATTCATATCAATTTGTCTTTTCTTAATTCTAATATAACTAAACTACAAGCACAATCAAGTAAAGCATTTTAAGGAAATAAACTTACATTTCCATGTGGACACTTCTCCTAAATGGATGAGTCGCTCAAACAATCCATATAGTCGAAATAATCCTCAGGATACAATTATTCTTTCTCGGAATCACCTAGTCAAGAAAAATACCCAAAATGAATATTTCTTGATAACTTTCTTGAAATTTGTCAAAACTATGTTATAGAAATGTCAAAATTCGTATAAAAGATGATTCCAATTTAAAATGGCCATAACTTGGTCATTTTAACTCGGAATTGCGCATATAATATACCGATTTCTATCTATTCTAAAAGATCTATCCATTTCTAAAACTATTTTCATCAAATTAGATCATTTAGACTTTGAAACAGTGGTGATCAGATTCACCACGAATTTTCCCATCCCAAAAGCATTTTGTTTCAAACATTACACCATCCAAAAATTTCTTTGATAAATACTTAGTTATCTATATAGTTAGGAAATCCCTTTTTCATAGATATATAGCTCACATTTCATCCATGCTCAGGTGTTTGTTGTCCAACTAAATTTCTTTGAGTAAAACAATGTTAATTAAAAGTTTAGAAAACCATAGTTTAGAAAAAATCCATTTTGTAAATCCTTTAAAATGAATATTTTGATTCTTTTGTTTTCCAAGAATTATTTCATTTATCTTAATTTTTCTTAAATACTTTTTAATACTATTAGATTTCTCTATTTTCTTTTAGGTTTTTCAATATTGGTGTCACTTTTTTTGTTAGTTTTTCTATAACTTTTTTTTATCATTACTCGAAAAATCTTGGTTTGAAAACTCTCATTTCCTTTTTATGGGGTTTCCTTTTATTTGTTTTTATGGAAAACATTTTAGTACCAAAGTTGTAAACCCCTAAAATTTCGGTTAATTTTAAGTTTGATCTTAAAATTAAAGTCAACTGGAACCCTAAAAGTTAACAAAAGTCCAGTACGAACCCTAGAATTTAGATTCAGTATTCCCGTATTCTTTAGCCTTAGAAAAAGAGTTGAGTTAATTAGTGATAATAGTTCGTAATATCTTGAGGAAACATAAAATATCAGATTCGCGAATTTCGAGTATCCTTTGGACTCAAACGGGATCAGTTCTCGAAAAGAATGTCCCGAAGCCCGGAATAATAAAAATATTTCGATAACATCATTAGGACCGGTTTAATATAAGGATTTCAAAAATATCATGTTCGTAATTTTTCGGTAACTAAAAATAACAGATATCGCATTTATACGCGTATTTTCTTACTATTGGTATTTTACTAGTCATATCTACTTTACATTACACTATTCATTACTATTCAATACTATTTATTTGTCTCTACTTTTTCTAACACCTACTCTTACAACACCATACACCTATTATCTTTACTTTTTACCTTTCACATGACTTTATATTATATCTATTTTACATATTATTACTTTTAATACACAAAATTATAAAAAAAAAATAAATCTCTTCCCCTCTCCCACAAGCATGGCCGGCACCCCCCTCTCTCTTTTCCTCTTATTATTTTCAATTTTTCTTTGATTAAATCACTCAAAATTCACTCTCCATTTTCCTTATATACCCCATCCCACCCCCTCCCCCCCCCCCCCCCCCCCCCCCCCCCCCCCCCCCCCTCTTTCACTCCATTCACACATTTAGTATTTACTACTAAATTTCTCCAAAATTCTCATATCAAAACTCTCTCTACAAACACTCCAAAACTCTCTCAAAATCTCCTCTCAAACCCTCTTCTTTTTTACAAACACAACCACCATTCTTACTTTAGGTAAGAATTCTTTACCATGTCATGTAACTTTGCATGACCATGGCATGACCATGGCATGAGTTTCCTAAACTTAATGTTATGGAAGCTGCACTATGTTCATGTATTGTTCTTGTTGTTATGAATGATTTATGTAATTCTATATTGTTATTTTGCATATTATTATTGATTTTATGCTAACCTCTTATATATATGTAACTAGATATAATTATGCACTTATATATAATCTTTAGAGCATTTAAGCTCATTATTATTTATTTATTTCATATTATTTTAAGACTAGTCTCTAGCCTTAGACTTGTCATCATCAAGTCAAAACAATATTTGCTTTGTTTTCCTTATTTCTTTTGGGACTAGTCCATTCTTAGTCCCAGGATATCCTGATGAAGCTAAGGTTCCCAATACATGACATATTCCTTTGCTTGCTTATTTTATTATTTATTATGTCTTTCTTATATTTTCATAATTTTATGATTTCATATTCATGATCATGCATGAACATATTGATTTTTTCTCAACAAGATAAAGAATAAAAAGTTTTCTTAAAATAAGAGTTCTTCTCTAAAAATAAATATTGTCGTGAAGGAAATGATTTTTTCATAAAAACTTAGAAATTTATCTTAACAAATCTTTTCTAGAAAATTAGAGGATTTCATCATAAATTTTAATAACCAAAGAACATAGAAAATTTTTACAATACATACATACACTTTACAAAGTCATAAAATGGAAAAGAATTCTTGTTTAAACAAAATTTTACTAAACTTCATTTTCCACCAATACTTTGGAATATAAAGGAATAGTGTATTTTGGCAAACACCAAGAAATTTCCTTTCATAAAAATAGAATGATCTTAAGGAATAGGATAAATGAACAACTTAGGAAATAATTTCTTTAAATGTAAGAAAATATAGAATTATTACTACTTTCAAAAAGTATTAGAAACTAAGCTATAAGGAATTTATAAAAATGAAAATTATTCTTTTGAAATTTAAAAAGACTAAAGGAAATGGAATTTAGGAAAAGAAAATACTCATTCAAAATAACTTGAGAAATTTTCTAGCAAACTAAGAAGAAATTTTCAAAAGTTTTACTTTTCCAAAATTTTTAGAAGACTTTACTTTTACTAAAAATTTATGCTTGAGACAATTTCATTAATTTCATGCATTTAACATGAGTCAATGAATATATATATATATATTTTTTTTCAAAGGTCTTTCAAACCATTATAATATATATCTTTGATACAAGTTTTTGTAAAAAGAAAAAAAAAAGTAAATTTTGTGAAATTTGTGGTGAATCTGATCACCACTGTTTTAGAGCTCAAACGACTTATTTTGATGAAAAGAGTTTTAGAATTGGATAGATCTTTTCGAATAGGTAGAAAACGATATATTATATGCGCAATTCCAAGTGAAAATGACCAAGTTATGACCATTTTAAGTTGAAATTACCTTTTATACGAATTTTAATGAATTTATGACATAGTTTTTGATAAGTATTATAAAATCAATAAGAAATACTCATTATGGGTATTCTTCCTGTTTAGGTGATCTCGAGGAAGGGTGTTCGTACTCGGAGAATTATTTCGATTAGTAGAATTATCGATCGATTCATCCATAAGAAAGAAATGTCATCATAGCCGAGTGAGTCTATTCCCCTTTATTTTTCATACTTATGTTTGTGCTTGTAAAATTAGTTACATTAGCTTTAAGGGAAGATAAAATGGAAGTTGTATGATAATATGTTGAAAGAATATTAAGCATATCAAAGCATGAAATGCTTGTAATAAATTATATGTTTATTGTCGCATTGAAGTGTTTGAAATTAGTTGATCATTTGTAAGAAATTAAAATATAACGGCTAGCCTTTAATTAAAAATTTATGCATGCACTTCATATGTTGAGTCATATTACATTCGCTATTATACAATTGGTGGGACAAATGTATGATAGTGGTAACAGGCATAATCGGTATATCATGTATGTGGCGAGTAGGAGCTGGTAAAAACTACATAAATTGGTGGCTAGTAGGAGCCAATAATAACTACACGTTTTTTATGGCATATAGGAGTCGGTAAGATTTATAAAAATGTTTTTAAAAGGAGTAGTGGCCGTAATGGGCCGGAATACCTAACCCCGAATGGAGGGCGTAATTCATTCAATATATGATTGCCGAAAAATCATATGTCTTGTTTGCTCATATGTTTGTTGCATTCCATTTACTTGCTTAATAAACTTGGTTGATATCTTGTTTCAAGTATGAATTTTAGGATTTACTCACTAAGCCCGTAAGCTTACGCCCCTATAGATATTTGCATTCTCAAGAACACCTGTTTTTGTACTCGAGGTCTCCTCTTATCCATGTAAGTTTTTTTTTTTGGGGCTTTTGAAAGAAATCTACTTGAAGAATTAGATTATAATTCTTTTGAAATCTTTTGATGTAGCATTAAAGTATCGTAAAGACTATTAGCTATTTCGATCTTTGGGTTTTAGTGGGGGTATGCCCCTAAAAATCATGTAATAGACCTTTGATTATTAATAATAAGATTTATTTTATTTTCTAGATTCTTGTATGTTCATCTTTACTTGCTTAGACCACACTTTCCAAAAGCATTTCCCATTACCGTGCTAGACGTCTTACATGTAATACTAAGACTTTCGTATGTCTAAAGTGGTCAATCTTAAGTCTTGATATTATATGTGGCGAGCTGCCACATTTAGGGTACCTTTCGAAGCGTGACAAAAGTCATCTTCTTTTGAGAAAACAAGGTAATATAGAAATGATTAAAAAGTTTTTCAAAACAAGAGTATCTTTTAAAATTGTAGTGAGTTCTTCCCAAAATTTTGAAAAGAATAAATTTACTTTTGTTAAATCATACATTCTAAATTTCATATAAAACCATTCTTAGGTGATAAAATCTCATTTTTGTAAAAGTGTAATTGAAGCTTAAAAGTTTGGACAACAATCTTTATGGGCATGAAGTCAAGTATTGAGAGTCTTAACTTCTTCAAGGCTCCCGAGACTAAGAAGTATACTAGTGTCACGCTCCGAAGGGTACTCTAAACGTGACAGTCTACCGTACACAATATTAAAGCCTAAGAATGACCACCCAAGTCACGCGAAGGCTTCCATACTATGTACAAGGCGTCTAACACATAGAGGAGACACATCGGAATGATACATCTTATGTTGATATAACTTGAGTAAAAATGTAAAGGAATTTCAATTCACTATACTCCAGAAACAAATCACTATACTTCGTATACGAATCGCTATACTTCAAAATACAAATCATTCAACTTCAATTATATTCATCCACAGACTTCCCTACATAAACTATTATAAGGCAAATCATAAAACCTAGTTGATAGCTTCAAACATTCTTTTTCTTTGCCGAAATCCCGAAGTCATTCTCGTCTCCAACCATCACGGTCCCCACTTAGCATTCTTGAGATAACCTATTCATTTAAACAGCTATTGGGGTATAAGCTGTAAAGACCCGACATACTCAATTCTCAAATTAAGCACATCAAGTCCCCAACCACGTATAACTCTTACGAATTATATGTAAGGTTATCTTAAAAGAAGGTGTTTATGTTGAACATTGCTATCCGATTTTAGGTTATGAAATCGGTTTAGTTAGATTTTCAGATAACTGGATTTAACAGTGGAAATAAATTTTATAAAACAATTTAGAAATAAAGACATTTCAAAACTTCCACTCTTCTCAAGTGGAGAATTATTAGATCAAACAAGCTTTGCAAAAGTTAAATTACAAAACATGGGCTCTACTATGCCCTTTAAAGAATATAACAAGTTTAAATCATAAATCCAGCTCTCACTAATAGTAAACAAAAAGAAATAAAATAACTAACTACATCCATGCTCCTACTCACTTCACTCATCCACATATTCTCTCCGAATCATCACAAATGCCCAAAACCCGAGTCAAGCATCACCAATAGCAACAACATCATCTTATCATAGTCTCATCCTCCATCATCAGCGACATCAACAAGAACTCATCATTATCAACTTCATCAACATCATCTTTATCAACAACAAAACCTGTAAAAAGAATAACAACAACAAGAATGAGCCGAAGCCTTGTACACAGCAACACAATCACACACGAAGTGACACACGAGCTTAACTAAATGCAATGCACAATCACAAGTTATCATCTTTCTTTAAAGTAAACAAATCAACACGGGAGTATTCAAACTCCGGGCATCAAGGATCTAGTATTACGTTCGCCTCCCTGAGTGGTCCCTACTGTTCATACAGACTAAGCAGCCCACCTTCTGGCGTAGCCCGTAATACTAGGGGATCCTGAGTAACGCATCCCAGTGCTCAGGGAGTTGATATAAATAGTTCGGATACTTATATCTCCTAGATAAATCTATCCAATAACGAAACAGTACCATGCCCCTAATCTGAGTAAGGTGCCGCTCTCCGAACCAGATTCAACGGCTTAAAAGACAATCAACACTCATCAATTATTAAGTCAAGTTTAAGTTCTTAATTCATTTTAGATGCCTATCCTAATATCCAACACGCAAGTTACTGCGTATCTTTAAATAAAATCCCCAAATAGAGCCTTAGAAGGTTGATCAAACCCAATCCAAAAGAATCAGAACCAAAACCAAAACCAAACATTTGTTTCAAGAAATTGAACTCACATAAGAACTTAAGCTAGTACTCATTCATATTAAATATAAACCATATCACAACCTATTATTCACATATCAATATATATATATATATATAATAACATATATATATACATATAACAATATGTTACTCCCATAACAATATATATATATATATATATACAAAACAACATACTCCTCATGTTATTCAAAGATCACCTTAACACATTCATTTAACTCTATTATTCATTAAATCTATAAATCTATCTAAGTCATGTTTAATTATATCACTAAATCATCATTACACATCAAATATTATTTATCTATTTCATTTTAGCTCAAAAAGATCCATTTTTCAAAGTAAACACACATAAAACAATCTATAACAAGTTTTTAGCTTAGCTTGAAAAATGAATTAGTTGGAAAAAAATTAAAATTTAAGCACTAATAATTTTATAATATGCAAAAACTCAAAAACATGAAAGTTATAGATCTCTTTCTTATCTTTCCAACGCAACTTGAATCACCTCAATCGGAGATTGGATGAAAAAGTTATGGCTAAAATACAAAGAGGTTGCAAAATTGGGAAAATTTACAAAACCAACACTGGTGTTCAACGCCAGCGGCGTAAAGTTTAAATTTGCCAGCGTTAGAGGTCAAGCAATCTGGTCACCGTGTGACTCCCCAACACTGCCAAATTTTACACGTACGCCGGCAGCGTAGAATTCAACACTGGTAGCTTTGATTGCCAGCGTTCATGCAATACGCTGCTGTCAAATTTTCCCCTGTTTTCATTTTGCGAAAAACATTTGTTCAAAATGTTACAAACTCCTCCAAATTCATTTCAAGCTTCTTAAAACTTGTTATTTGATCTCAATACAATCTAATAAACACAAACTCCCACTTCAATCCATCAAACATCACTATAATAATCATAAACAACTTCAAACCCCAATTTCACTGTTCATCTTCTTCATCAATAAACCAACTCCATCAACCATAAAATTTACAAATATAAAGTTAAACAACACTTCTCAACTCATGTATAACATTAATACAACATTTAAGTTCTAATTCATAAAGAAAAATAACAATTTACAAGGTATAATTAGCTTTAGAGAAGAAAAGAAGTTGAAGCTTCATCCTCTAGCTCAGTTTTCTCTATCTAGTTCATCTCCTAATCTTGATTCATCCTCTAGTTGGCTTTGATCTTGAGATTCAAGTCTTGAATTTGGAGAGAGAAAGAAGAAGAAGAAGAAGAAGAAGAAGGAAACGTAAAAATGAATGGGAAGAAAAGGGCAGCCCAAAAGAAAGGAAAGAAAAGGAAAGGGTAAAGTTAAATTTAGATAAAATAGAAATAGGATATAGGTTTAGAACTATCAGATCAATATCTATAGTTCCAGAAGTATTTAAAAGATGATTTCTAAACCGATAGGTTATAAATTAAGATCTTAAAATAAGAACTTAATTTAGGAGTTTAATTTGGATACAAAGATATTTAATTTGAGTTCGAGTTTAAGAACTGATATTTTAAGATAATCAAATGAACTCAAATTTTACTGAGAATTTGGAATTAGTGTTTAAGCTAAGAATCAAGGATTTAGGAATTCTCTAAACACTTTGATGACATGTTTAGGGAATTTGAAACTCAAATCTTAAACCAACTTAATTATTAGCTAATCAAATTAAGCCAACTTGTCTAATTAAATCCTATAATTCATTTTAGTCATTTAAATCTGTCTAAAACCAATTTCTATTTTAGGTGAAGAGTTGGGGTATTTCATAAGCTACACTAGCTTAGTGAGAATTCTCTTAATTCCGTACCATGACAAGCAAGTTATAATCAACCATATGCTATACATGAGCAAACACATGAGCAAACAATTATGTATGGGTATCTGAAACCCACACACAGAACGGATTTACGCCCTTCGTATCTTGGGTTAGGGATGGAATTGAAGTCTACACGACCGCTGCTAGTCCCCAAGCCCTCAGCTCATAGCACTCACCTTGGCTAGGCTCACACATGGAATGCATCCCCGATGCGCCTTAGTTCCCATGAATGAGCTCTGATACCGGCCTCGTTATCCCAATGAGTCATCGGACCATACCGATCGACCTGCGTAGGAGTAGCATGCTACCAAATGCAATATGTTCGATGCGATGCATGTCCAATTTAATTTTTTGCTTAGGTCAAATATTCATACATTCTTTAGAGTGACCAACCAATATCATACACATAACAGAAAATAATATGAACAGTGCAGTTATCCAATCGAATCATGGCTTCGATATGCTTTAGTATTCTTTAGCATACATTCATCACAGTCTCATCATATATCCCATCCCCATTCATATCAATTTTTATCTTGTTCCTATAATTCTAATTCAACTAGCTACAAGCACAAACAAGGTAACAAAATAAGGAGAAAACGCACTCAGCCATTGGATCACCGGCCCTTTAGTAATAGTAATTCGGTGGTAGGGAATTGTCGATTTCGGGATCACCTAAAAAAAGGAAGAAATACTCTAATAAGTATTTCAACTCAAACTAATCCAAACGATCTTTACAAACTATCAAATTCGCAATTCTCGTCCTAAGCGGGAATTCCAACTTAAAACGGCCATAACTTGGTCATTTTAACTCGGAATCTCGCAAATTATATATCGATTTCTATCTACTTCGAAAGATCTATCTAATTAATATTATTTTCAAGTTTTGAAAACTTTGAAGCTTCGAAAAGTTCGGATCAGATTAGGGCAGTAACAATTTCAATTTCCGAAAAATAGTTTTGTAAATGTTTGTAATGTTCCTACTATATAAATTAGCTATACATGCAATATGAGTGATTTCCTAACATGAATGACATGAGATGAGCTTAATGTATGCATGATCTTGATGATTTTGCTAAAAGGAAATTTTATAACTCTTTATTTGCAAGACTTCAAAAACTACTTTGAAAATACTAGTTTCTAACTTTGATCATTTCCATTTGTTTTGGATTTATTTCTTAAGAAAATATAATTATTTTTGTTAAAATTGAGTCTTCATTATATCTATTACTTATGACTTTCATTTCTACATAAAAATTTCCATTTTGCACTTTGTAAACATGTTTTCAAGTAGGGTTGATTCCAAAATCCGAATTTTATAAAATTAGTTTTTGAGTGATTCTTTAAGTAAAAATCATTTGATATTTAGAAAATTAGGCTCAATCATACATAACCACTAAGGACTTCATTCTTACACAAAAATTTGCATTTTACACTTTGCAAATATGTTTTCCAATATGATTTACTCAAAAATCCGAATTTTAGAAAATCCACTTTTTGAATGATTCCTTTGGGAAAAACTTGTTTAATGCATTAAAATTTAAGACTTTATGGTACCTATTACTTAAGGACTCCATTCATTACATAAAACTTTCATTTTGAGCTTGGATAATAGGTGTTCTTATGGCCTTCATTCAAAATTACGAATTTCACAAATTGACTACTAACTCAAAATTTTCCATCTTGATTCTACTTTTTGTTTTACACATTACTCATATCCAAACTCATTTCAACTTGTAAAAATCACCACTTAATGATACCTATTACCTATACCCTTCATTTTTCACATAAAACATGAGTTTTTGAGTTGATATATGGGTTTTCAAAATTAGTCTTGGTTGGGATCCGAATTTACAAAATTCATTTTTGGTCATATCTTTTGATAAAATCTATCTAAACTTATGAAAATCCATTCCTTACATATCCTATCTTAAGAGCCTTTCATTTCTTAAATAAAAACTTCATTTTTGAGTTGGAAAACATGTTTTTAAAATATGCCTTGGCCAAAATCCGAAAATGAGATTTTTATTTTGAAAATAACTTTTGAAAATCACCTTTGATTCTTGTAAAAAGAAGTCTTGATGATATACATATATTAAGCCTTCATTATCTTAAGTAAAAATTACATTTTGACATTGGAAAGTGGTTTTTAAATGGGGTCTTGCCAAAATACGAATTTCACAATTTTTGTTCAAGTTCAAATCTAAGATCTACACATAATATGAACATACATCTAAATGAAACCCATGAAATAAACTTTAAACTCATAGATCTAAACTTTGCTCATCAAAATCTTTCATTTATGTTATCTATACCATAAGCCCTTTATTTTAAATGAAAAATACACATTTTGAAGTTGGAAAACATTTTTAAATATGCCTTTTCCAATTTTCGAAAAATGATTTTTGTTGAAAATAAAATAGATCTTGAGTTTTCTAAAACATTCCTACTATCATCATGCTACTACAAGTTATCCATGAACATAAAACAAAGTCTAATGCATTTATGAACTCAAAACACTAGATCTAGTTTTCTATACTAGTTTTAAATGCATGAATCACTGAGATGAATGTGGATGATAATCTATGCATAAATCATAAGAAAAAAAAATAATAACTCAAATAGCAAGATCTATGGCATAAACAAAAATCAAAGCTACAAAAAGTTAGATCTACAAAATATAACAACTTTAAACAAGAAAATAATTATGATACAAGATAATAATAATGGAGAAGAGGAGTGTTTCATTTTTGGCATCATCATCCTAAGCTTTTAAGCTTATGGAAGGTCATTTGATGCATGAAACCTTCATTACACTTTACCTATATCACCTATGGAAGCTTTGAGAAGAAGATTTGCTTAAAAATCTTCAAGAAATATGTGGAGCTCAAGAATGGAATGGGGGCAGCTTGTTTCTTAAGAACAAGAGCAAAAATGAAGAGAAAAGAGAGGAAAAAGAGAGAGAAAAGCTAAGGAATGAAAAAGGAAAAAGGAGTAAATGAAGGAGAGAGAGAAAATGAGTGTATTAATGAATGAAAGAAGAGAAAAAAATAAAACAAGGCAGCCAAAGAGGAGTGTGCACGTGAAATTGGAGAGGAGAGAGAGGGAATTTGTTGAAATTTGACTTGAAATTGAATTGTATAATAATGTGTAATGTAACTTTTTAAGAAGGATGAATTAATATTAATTTAGTCAAAATAGGAGTAAATAAAGGACAATGGCAGCCATAAAGGAGTCAAAATCTGCCATGAATAGATATAATGAAGTGTAAAAATTGAAGTGAAAAGGAAGTGATAGTGTAAGGTGTACTTGAAAGTATGGGTTGTAAAATACTTTTAATAAAATAAAATAAAATTAGAAAATTTATTCCAAATATTTGTAGCAGATTTTTCATAATTAAAATTAAATAATTATTTGAATTATTTTAGTATTTTAACAAATATGTTACCGGTATGATCAAAATACGCGAATATGGGCTATAAATGATATTTTTATAACCCGAAAAATTCTAAAAAATTATTTTATGAAAATAAAAATATTTTTAAAATATTTTTAATTATTAAATTAATTTATTTTATTTTTAGTATCGGGTCTTAAACAGAATCTGATCCCTAAAAGCCCGAACTAACTAAATTTTAGAAAAACAAAATTTTCTATAATATATAAAATATTTATCTAAAAATATAAGGCTTTATAAGAATAATAAAATTGTGTAATGAAATAAAATGAATAGTGCAAAAGACTAATTAATTACGGTAGTAATGAAAACGATAAAAAGGTTATAACTGTAACTTTTATAACCAAAAATTATATAACTGATATATTTGAAATCTTATGAAATTACGAGTCTAACGGTACTAATGGTATATTTTTGATATCTCGAGCCCGGGACACTTTTCGAAGTCTGTATCCGAACGGGTTCAAATAGGTCAAAAATTTACCAATCTGATATTTTTAAACAAACTTATATTACTACGAGCTATTCTACATATTTAAACTACACTCGGCCTCTAGGTTAGGGGCGCTAGATTGCCGGACTTAAGCTATTGTATTCCTTAGGGTTTCCGGTGATTTTCCGGTTTAGATCTTGCCAATTTGGAAACTGATATTTTATGTTTATACAACATATTTAATTTGAGAAATTTATCTTAATTTTATTTTTGTAAGTATTTAATATCTTTTAACGTTTTCGGAATCTTGAATTGGTTTCATTTCCGAAAGTTAATCGTTATTTACTTTTTAATAATTTGTTTTTGGGTTCTATATTACCCGATTTTATAAGTCGGAGTTACGTATGGAATTTGTCGTACGTAGTGGTTTTGGAATTGAAGTATGATGAGTTCTTATTTTGTTTTTAAGAATTCTTATTTTTCAAGATTCGGAAATTTTTTTGGGTTCGCTTGTAATTTAAGACTAGTCGAAGTTCGGTTTTAATTTGGAGTGATTTTTTTTGTTTATTTTCAAAGTTTATCTTGGAATTATTTACTGAAATTTTCCGGAGCTTACAACTAGTCCCAAAAAGAAAGAAAAATAAAAAGAGAAAATTGTTTTGATTTGATGGGGACAAGTCTAAGACTAAAGACTAGTCTTAAAACAACATGAAATAAATAAATTATAAAGAAAGAAGTAAATAAATTGCTTTGCATGAAAGTAAATAAATTACAAGTGAGTTTATATGCTATAAAAAATATATATTTATAGATACATAATTATACTTAGTTAGATATAATAACAATAATTATATGAGCAAGGTAAAGTAACAACATAAATATATAAATAGATATTCATCAACAAGAACAATACATGAACATAGTATAGCTTCCATAACATTTGTTTTTAGAAACTCACATCATGGTCATATAAAGTTACATGACATGGGAAGAAGAAATTTGTAAAGAAAATTTGACCTAAATAGGGTTTTTGGAGTATTATGTGTGAATGGGTTTTGTGTATGTAGAAGGTGGTTTGAGAATATTTTGAGAGAGTTTTGAGAGTGTATGTGGAGAGAGTTTTGGAAGGAGAATTTTAAAGAGATTTGGTAGTGAATTTGTAGATAGTAAATGTGTGAATGAAGTAAAAGAGGAGGGGTATTTATAGGAAAATAAGGAGTGAATTTTGTGTGTTTTAAATAAAGAAAAATTAAAAAGAAATTGAGTGGGACAGTGAGGGAGGGGTGCCAGCCATCTAAGAAGAGAGGGGAGAGAGAGTTTTATTTTCGTATTTTTGTTGATTAATTGCAATAATAAGTAAAGTAGATATGAAATAAAGTTATGAGAAAGGTAAAAAGTAAATATAATAGGTGTATAGAGTGTAAGAATAGGTGTTAGAAAAAGTAAAGATAAATGAATAATGTAGAATAGTAATGAATAGTGTAATGTAAAGTAGACATGACTAATAAACTACCGGTAGTAAGACAATACGCGTATAAATAAGATATTTGTTATTTTTACTTACTGAAAAATTATAAAATTGATATTTTTGAAATCCTTATATTTTTACGAGTCTGATGGTATATCTAGAATATTTTTACTATTCCGAGCCTCGAGACATGTTTTTCAAGAACTGTATCCGTTCGGATTCAAAATGATTTGCGGTTTTACTAATCTGATCTTTTTAAGCTTTCTTATGCTATTATGAACTATTCTACATACTAACCTCTTAATTACTTTCTTAGGGTTGCGAACACGGGATTGTCGGACTTGAACTATTACATCTAAATAGGGTTTTGTTGATTTTAGGGTTTTCAGTTGACCTTCCGATTAGGGTTTAAGCTAAACCGATCGCAAAACTTTGGGGGTTTACAACCTACCCCCCTTAAAGAAAGTTTTGTCCTCAAAACTTGAAAATTTGTACTTGAAGCTTCAAACAAACTCGAGTACTGGTGCTGTACCTTATCCATGGCTTCTCATGTTGCTTCTTTATGGGAATGATTCCTTCATAAAACCTTGACATACTTGATTCCTTTATTTCTCAACTTTCGAATTTTTCGATTAAGGATTTGTACTAGGTGTTCCTCATAGGTGAGATTTTCCTTTAAGAGCACTGACTCTAATTCCAAAACTTGTTCTGTGTCGAATACATGCTTACGTAGCATAGAGGTGTGAAACACGTTATGTACTCCAGACAGATTCAGTGGTAAGGTTAGATGATAAGCTAAGTCTCCAACTTGTTTTAACATTTCAAAAGGTCCAATGTACCGTGAGCTTAGCTTTCCTTATGAGCGCACATGATGTAAACTTTTTGTTGGGTTTATCTTTAAGTACACATGATCTCCATTTGAAATTCCAATGTCCTTCTCTTCTGATAAGCCCAACTCTTTTGTCTATCATGTGCTTCCTTCATCCTTTGTTAGATTATTCTTACTTTATCCACCGCGTCTTGTACTAGTTCGCGTCCAATTGCAAGTTTCTCTACATCATCCCAAAACAAAGGTGATCTATATCGTCATCCAAACAGTGCCTCAAAGGGTGGCATCTGGATTGTCGAGTGATAATTATTGTTGTAGGCCAACTCAATCAGCGGCAAGTGGATATCCCATCTTCCCTTGAAATCCATGACACATGCCCTTAACCTATCTTCCAAAGTTTGAATTATCCGTTCTGACTGACCATCAATCTGATGGTGATATGTTGTACTAGAATGTAGCTTAGTCCCCATACTCTTTTGTAGGTTAGTCCAAAACTTAGATACAATTATGGGGTCTTGATCTGATATGATTGCGGCTGGTACTCCATGCAACGTACTATCTCCCTTACATAAAGCTTTGCCAGCTTATCCATGGAAAACATCATATTGATCGGTATGAAGTGAGCCGATTTAGTCAATCGATCAACTATGACCCATATAGCATCGTATCCGGTTGGTGTCTTTGGTAATCCACAGACAAAATCCATGGAAATTGATCCCATTTCTACTCATGCATCGGCAAGGGTTTTAACAAACTTCACGGCCTTTGGTGTTCTACCTTCACTTGTTGGTAGATTAGGCACTTCATCACATAGTCGGCTTCATCTTGTTTTATTCTATTCCACCAACAATGACTCTTGAGATCTTGGTACATTTTGGTTCCTCCTAGATGTACCGTATATCCTGAGTTATGGGCTTCACTCATAATTTCCTTTCTCATTTCCTTATCCTTAGGTACACAAAGTCGTCCTTTCATTCTCACTACATCATCATCATTAACCATGAAATCAGTAAACTTTCCTTCTTGTATTTCCCTCTTTATCCTTTGTATCTTTTATTATAGCATTGAGCTTCTTTAATCCTTTCTACTAAGGTTGGTTCCAATACTAGATTAACTATCTCCACTTCTACGCTTTGTCTCATAAATTCAATGTTCAATTTCTCAAACTCTTTTATCAACTCCTTCTGATTTGTGAGCAAAGCAGCAACTTCTCCATGTGTCACGCCCCAAAGGGTACCCTAAACGTAGCAGTCCACTACATACGGTATTAAAACTTAAGAATGACTTCCCAAAGTCATGCGAAAGTTTTAACACCATATGTAAAGCGTCTATCACAACAATAGGAGAAACTAGTGGGATGTATAGTTCGAGATAGTAAATATAACATACAAGAATCTAAATAATCATCTAATTTATCATTAAGAGAATATAATCTATACATCATCTTAGGGGTTTTCCCCTATAATTCTCCAAACAATCATAATATCAACTTAATCTTTCTCACAACAAAATAATACTAACATCATAAAACATTGAAGGATAATTAACCTAAGATCTTCAAAAGATTTCCAGAAGCTCCTTAAATTATAATCTCGCTTGGGCATATGAAGTCCTTGGCATAAAAGATATTGGACCTGATACAACAAAGGTCTATCGGAGTATAAGCATAACTAGCTTAGTGAGAATATTCCTAGATCAACGTACTTGTATAAATGATTTCTAACAAGTTATTAAGCAAGTATATGAATGCATCAAGCAAGTGATCAAGCAATACATATGATCTATCGGAAATCATATGTTTGTATGTATTTACCCCTCCATTCAGGGTTAGGTGTTCCAGGCTCTTTAAAACCCATATTTAAAATCCAACTCATGTAGTTTATTTTAGGTGCTCACTCATCTATCTCAACATAGTTATTTCAGGCTCCTAATCGCCCATCTTGCAGATTTTTGGCTATTGCAACCTGGCTACTATACTCTTATCCCATCGAGTATAGCAGCTCATGCAATGAAACTATCTACGTTATATGCATGAATCAATTAATATAATTCATCGAATATAATTAGAGTAATTTAAAGGTGATCATAGAATTTGCACACACTCCAATAAAATGATAATAAAACACAAGTTAATTAACAATGATTCATGCCTCGGTATTCTTAACATTCTTTCAGCCTGCCACGCCCTAATGGGTACTCTAAACACGACAGTCCGCCACACTCGATATTTAAACTCAAGTAAGGCAACCTTAGCCTTCCCATGAGTTTGAACATCGGGTGTAAGGCTCACTTTCAGCATACAAGGACCATACTTTACTTCGTAGTAGTTTAGGGAGACACACATAACAACAAGAATGTAAATCATAACCATTTTCTTTAGATTTATTCTATTACATGAACTGAGGGGCATACCCCCGTCAACAACGTTAAGAGTTCTTAGGCTCACAAAATCCCTTATATTATCCTTCAAATACCAATTTAGGAGACGTGATTAGAAGTCCGTGTCTACTTTTAGGTCCCGGCCTCATCGAAAGCTCCTTAATGTCTAAGAGCTGTACCTAATGTTCGCGACTCCTTAGAGGTAGCCATAAGTATTCAAACTGCAATAGGAAACTATTAGGGTATAAGCGACACTAGCTTAGTGAGTGGAAACTTCCATATCACAATTTCAACAAAACATTCAAGCAAGTGATTAATCAATCAAGTGAAATGCATCAAAGACGTCGATTCAACAAACATATGACCAGCCGGAAATCATATGTGGATGGACTTGCGCCCTCCATCCCGAGTTAGCAGATTAACGAATCTTGCGGTACGACGCCGTTTAGGCTCACGATCAACCAACTCATATATTCATTTTATGGATCATGATTAACCAACATATTCATTTTATGGATCATGATTAACCAGTATATTCGTTTTATGGATCACGATTAACCAACATATTCGTTTTATGGATCACGAAAAACTAGCAAATGCTAATGCTTCATCCCCATTGTGATATGAATGAGTTCAAGTTTATAATTTTGGTCTAATAATCGATTAATCCAATTCTTTTAGGTGACCAAGCAATACTTGCAGACAATCAATTCTAGCTCCTCTCTACACAAGCAATGAATTATCACCCGGCTTCAATATTCTTTAAATTCATCTTCACATATCAACAGCAGACAAATATAATTCCCAAATAACCCCATCATGCATATTCATTTTGTCTTTGCTAAGTAACTAGTGCAACTATCATTACAAACACAAGTAATAATTGAAATTGGAAGTAAAACTCACTCGGCCATGGTACGCCGGTCTCTTAGTAATAATAATAGGGTGGTGGGGATTCGTCGTTCTCGAGATCACCTACCAAATAAGAATATCCTAATGAGAACTTCATCACTCAACTAATTCAAACTATGCATATAAACTAAATAAAATCGTGATTCACGCTATTTGCGGAAGTTCCAACTTAAAACGGCCATAACTTGGTCATTTTAACTCGAAATTTCACAAATTTTATATCGATTTCTATCTACTTCGAAATATCTATCTATTTCTATTATTATTTCCAAGTTTTGAAAACGTTTAGGTCACGGAACAGGGGGATCAGATCTGGTCTGTAAACTTTTTCATTTCCAAAAAATTATTTTGCACTTGATCAAAATGTATCTAGTTGATGATTCATGTGTATATAAAATATGAATGAGTTCCTAATATGAATAACATGTGATGAGTTCAATATATGCATGGTCTTGATGATTTTTGACAATGAAAAATTTGAGAACTCCTAAATCATACAAGACTCTAACAATAACTACTTCTTGAAAATCCAATTTCCCAAATTTGGCATCTCATTGGCATTTCTGGATTTCGTTCTTAGAATTTCCTTATTATCTAAATAAAAATGAGTTTTCATCATCTATATTATCCAAGACCTTCGTTTCCATATAAAAACTTATATTTTTCACTTGGCAAGTATGTTTTTAAATAGGCTTTTCACAAAAATCCGAATTTTAGAAAAAATCCATTTCTTGCATGTTTCCTTTGAGAAAACTTGTATAATGTATCAAAATTTAAAGCTTTACTATATCTATTACCTAAGGACTTCAGTTAACACATAAAACACTCATTTTGAGCTTGAATACTAGGTGTTTACCTAGGCATCATCCAAAGTTACGAAATTTACAAGTTGAACTCTAACTCAAAAATTTCCATCTTAATCCCACTACTTGTTTTACACATTACTCATATCCAAACTCATTATAACTTATAGAAATCATTACTTAATGTTACCTATTGCTTATACCCTTCATTTTTCATATAAAATATGAGTTTCAAAGTGGTTTCAAGGGTTTTTAAAATAGGTTTTGAAAATCATACGAATTTTCCTTTGAACATTTCTAACAAAAATCTTTTCTTTTCAAGTTCCTTGTCTTATTTTCATTACGATCTACCAACTATCACATTTGCATATACAAGACTAAGCCTTCATGAACATTAATGCATGAAAATACAAAATACTCATATGAACATGATTGTCAAGAAAAATATGAGTGTCTAAATGCTAGATCTACTACAGTACTACTTATAGTGCATGAAAATGAGTTTAAAGACATGAACATATATTTTTCATGCAAGATCTCTACTTTTTATGTGCATGAAAATAATAATACTTCAACGAAAGTTCATTAATCACAAGATCTACTCTTGTGATCACTTGATATTCATGTATTAGTGTTTTCTTATCCCTAGCATTGGCTCATTGGGATTTAAGGTGAAAACACACAAGAATAGTCTTGCCATTACAAGATTATATAGTAGTAAAGCTAGAAATCATCACCTAAAGAGAAATTTGGAGAAGAAGTGAAGAAGAAATGGAACTTAAGTGTGTGTGTGAGGAAAGAGGAGTGTCATGGCAACATAGAGGAAGAAAAGAGAGTGTTTTCCCACTTTGTAAAAATTTGAAAGAGTAAAAATGAAGAGAGAGAGTGAAAATGAGTTTATATATGAAGTGTATTAGGGTTTCTTTGTACTAAAAGAAGGAAAATAAAACAAATAGTGGGTCGAGGGGGGGGGGGGGGGGGGGGGCGCGGGGGGAGGGATGGGATGGCTTCATGCACCGACCATGAGGAGTGAGAGAGAGGGAGTGAGTTGTTTTTTATTTGAATTTGTAATTTGTGAAATAAAATGTAATAAAGGTAATAATTTAGTAGGAAACAAAATTTTCTTGGAAAAGAAAATATAATGAGTAGTTGTAAGGATGTAAGAATAGGGCATGGGTAGTATGTAGTGTAGGTTGTACTTGTGAATAGTGGTAAATAGTAGACAATACATCTACTTTACCGGTAATAAAGAAAATACGAGAAAAATGCTATAACTGTAATTTTTATAGCCCGGAAAATTATTAAATTTATATTTTTGAAATCCTTATAAAATTTTGATTCTAAGAAGTATTCCAGAATATTTTTCTGAGTTTCTAGTCCTGGGGCTCGCTTTTCCGTAATGGAGTTTGGGAATGCCTGAAATAGAAACTTTTTTGAAATTAAAACTTTCTAAGGTTTGAAATATACTTTAAAACAATAATTCACATTAATTTATTTTATAAAACTTCTTTTGTTATGTAACCAAGAAAAACCGGATCTAGGGCTTCTAAGCTTTTCTCACTAAGCTTGAACTAAACCGTTTTAGGGTTTCGTTCTTCGGTTTCCGAAGTTTATTCGATTACCAGGAAAACCGGGGTATACATTATAAGAATAATAAAATTGTATAATGAATGATAGTAAATAGTACCAAAAGACTAGCTAATTACCGGTAGTAATGAAATACAGATAAAATCGCAAAATCAGGTAATTCTAGTTATCGAAAAATTATAAAATGATATTTCAGAAATCCTTATAAAAATATGAGTCTAACAGTAGTAATAACATATATTTTATATTTTGAATCTCAGAGGCACGCTTTTCGAAGTTTGTACCCGACCGAGTTTGAAATAGATCGAAAATTCTTTAATCTCATCGTTTAGAGCATCCTAGACTTAATACGAACCAACTACACCTTTTTCTCTTATTCCGACTCCTTGGTTTAGGAATACGGAATTGCCGGATCTAGGCTACGGGGTTTCGTGGACTTAAGTTTTCCGGTTGACTTTTCGGTTTATACCATTACCAATTTGGAAATTGATATTTTATGTTTATACAACATATCTGATTTGAGAAATTCATTTTAAGTTTGATTTTTATAAGTATTTAATATCTCTCAACGTTTTCGGAATTCTTTGAATTGAGTTTTATTTCCAAAGGTTAATCATTATTTACTTTTTAATAATTTGTTTTTGGGCTTTAGATTACCTGATTTTATAAGTTGGAGTTAAATATAGAATTTGTCGTACATAGTGTTTTTGGAATTGAAGTATATTGAGTTCCTATTTTATTTTTAAAGATTCTTATTTTTCTCAAGATTCGAAAATTTCTGGATTCGTTTAGGATTTGAGACTTATCGAAGTTCGGTTTTAATTCGGAGTGATTTTTAGGGTTTATTTTCGTAGTTGATCTTGGAATTATTTACTAAAATTTTCTAGGGCTTACATCCTCCCCACTTTAAAGAAAGTTTTTTCCGCAAAACTTGTTACATATGTATCGTTTATTAAGGAAAGATTGTGGATTTCGTGTTATGTCTCTAACACCGATTTATGCTTTGGTTTGTGTTATTTCTAAATTTTTGTATGATAGATATTCTTTGAAATATAGCACATACAAATTAATAAGATTTGGCTTAGCGATTCTAACCTTCACTTATACGACTCTTTTGGAGAACGACACGGACTTGACTCAGGACCACAAAGGACTTGACTTGACCGACACTAGACGACTCACGATAACACGACCTTTCATGACTCCATTACTTTGACCAACGAAGGTTGTGAATTCGCTTCTCCATTCTTATGTAGTTGTATATATAATATTGTGCTTTATAATTCATATTTCCTTAAACAATATGGTCATCATTGTTTTAAATTCTCATCATCGTGATTGTTTTGATGGATTGAAATCAAGAATCTCATTACTTTGTTGTATACTTATTACTTATGAGGATCTTATAGAGTTTAGTAATTGCAATTTGTGTTACTGCAGTTTCAACATTTACATCACGGTCATCGTAGATTTTCGATCTTTCAAAGTTCCTTATGTACAAGAAGTCATATGAGGGGTGTCTTGGGGTTTGTCAAATTGGTCAAGTTTTGTTACAGTTTCCATCGTTGGCTCATACTAGCTGTTAAGGATCCTAGACTTCCTTATGATTGGTCTAGCTATTTAATCCCAGCATGTTCCCCATAATCTATCTTTTCATCATTGACACCTACAATCGTCCCATCGTTTTTATCACATCCCCATCATCTACCGTATATTCGGTATATTTTCCTTCTTGAATTTCCTTCTTTATTCCCTGTATTATCTTACTGTAACACTGAGCTTCTTTAATTCTTTTTACTAAAGTGGGTTTCATCACCCAATTTGCCATTTCCATCTCAGTGTCTCTTCTTGTGAATTCGACACTAAACCCTTCGAATTCCTTCACTAATTCCTTTCGGTTAATATGCAAAACTGCTACCTTTTTCGCAGTCGTTACAACTTGAAGCGTCAACGACCGCAATCGCTTTCCTTGGGCAAAGTTAACTTCCTGAATTGTAGTCCTTGATTAGCCCGAACCATCGCCTTTGCCTCTTGCCTACCCCTTTTAGGTGAACCAATACTCGAGGCCCTCATGATTGGCATAGATCTCACACCCTTGCCCATAAAGGTAGCGTCCCACCTCTTTAAAGCGAACGCCACTGTGGCTAGATCCAATTCATGTATGGGGTAGTCCTGCCCGTCGAGCTTTAACCATCTTGAAGCGTAGGCAATCACTTTTCCCTCTTGTATGAGTATACATCTGGGACCATTTCTTGATGTATCGCCATGAACTGTGTAGGGTTTCCCAGGGATTGGGTAGTACCAATATTGGAGCGAAAACATGTCCCTGCTTAAGTTCTCGAAGGCCTTGGTCCCTCTTTTCTACCCATATAAACCTTTCATTCTTTTCGGGTTAATTGGGTTCAGGGTTTAGCTATCTAGGAGAAATCCTTAACAACTTTCTTTGATACTCTGCCAAACCTAAAAAACTCCTTACTTCCATCACTGTTTTGGGTAGTTTTCCAATCCATCGCGCTTTTATCCTTTCAGGGTCCCTAAATATATATTCTCTTGATGCTATGCGGTCCAAAATGAAATCCTACCCAGCCAGAAATCATACTTGGAGGACTTGATGTATAACTTATGTTTTCTTAAGGTTTGTAATGCTACGCATAGGCGCCATTCATGCTACTCGCACGTCCATGAGTAGATAAGGTTATCATCCCTGAAACTTTCACACAATTTTCTCGTAAAGGCTTACATGCTCGGTTTATCTAGTCCATGAACGCAACAGGAACAGTTGTTAATCCAATGACATCATCAAGAATTCATAATGTCCTCATATAATTCGAGATGTTGTCTTAGGCACATTTCCCAGCTTAGTACTTTCGCTGAGGGTATCCTGATCGAAGATCGATCCTTGAAAACATATTTATCCCTTGTAGCCGGTCCGGCAGGTCATCGACCTTAGAAAGCGAATACCTAATCTTGATTGTATCTCCATTTGGATCCCGATAATCGACATATAACCTTATCTAAGGCATTTAGAGAGACTTGCCTCATCGGCTCCTACTGTACTTGTACTGGTCAAGAGCAGGCATGCATTGTCGAACGGACTCAAACACTTATGCCAGTTTCCTTAAGGTCGCTTGTAAAGCGGTTCAAGAATCGGCCATGGGTGAGGTTGGCGACGGTGCCTCTTGTTACTTTTCCCCCCATATTGGGTTCATTTAACATGTTTTTTTCTTGGCATCTTCTTTCTCTACTGTGGTTATGTTACCTCTAATTAACTTAGTCAAGTAATCTTCTAGTAACATTATTAACTTTTTCTATCGGAAATTGGAATTGCCGGAAGTTATTATACAAGCAAGTAATTATAAAAGAAAAAATATAATTTAAGGAACTTAAATAAAGAAATCTCAATTTCATAAAACACAATATATCTTTTCATTAAAAATTAAACTGGAGGTATGGGGACCTCTACATGAGAATCGAAATCAGCACATACTAATGCAAAACATCACAACAAGCAGCAAACATAGACGATATCCAGAGCAACAGAACTACTATGACCTATCTTTCAAGGTCGCAACTATAAAATTCAGCTTGGATTTGTGGGTCTGACATAGGTCTCGTTTCCTTCCTTAGGCTCTTAATTCCTCTTTTTGTATGCTACTTCCTTTCTTTCATCAATTTCCTCCAGAATGGTTAATGTTCACATCCTTTATCCCATCTCCTTCTTCCTCGCGGGGTTGGTAACCAATTTCACTTAGTGGAGGTGGCTGAGCCATGTCGGTGGGTGGAGGTATCACTTCCCCATACACTCCCCACCAAAAGAAGTGACTTTGAGCATCCGCTTGAAGCCAGTCGGTGTGATCCCCCAATAGGTCATGGGCATAAATAAACAGATATCCAATTGGGTTCCAGGTTTGAAAATCGGGAATGTTTGGTTTGCCTTCGTTTCTTAACACAAAAGTAGCTTCTTGCAGCATGGGTTCCCTTAACTTATGAACAGCAATCCTTTCCACTGCATAGATTACTTCAAGCTCCGACCAACATTTCTTCCTTATAGGGCAATATTTGAGGTTAGTCACTACTTTATGCCATTCAGTGTTCATCAACCCTCTTTTCCACATATTAAACATCTCTCAGATTGACTTAGGACGACCAGCTAAAGCAAAGTCTTCGCACAAGACCCTAATTCTCAAACGATATTCAACCAAGGTATCATCAGGTTGCTTACGCATTTGCCTTGCCGCACGGCGGGCTTCACCATGAGTAAGCTATTCACAAAAGAAGAAAGGATCAGATTTGTAAAACCCATTCTACTCGTGCTATTCTTATCTAGGCTTTATTTATTTTATTCTCATCCGATCTTAGTCTTCTTAAGTCTATCAGTTAAAGTTATGATTGTAGATTCTGAACCATACTCTGATACCAACATAAACTATCACGCCCCAAAGGGTACCCTAAATGCGACAGTCCGCCACACTCGATATTTAAACTCAAGTAAGGCAACCTCAGCCTTCCCATGAGTTTGAACATCGGGTATAAGGCTCACTTTCAGCATACAGGAACCATACTTTTGCTTCGAAGTAGTTTAAGGAGACACACATAACAACAGAATGTAAATCATAACCGTTTCCTTTAGATCTATTCTATTACATGAACTGAGGGGCATACCTCCCGTCAACAACGTTAAGAGTTCTTAGGCTCACAAAATCCCTTATATTATGCTTCAAAACCAATTAGGAGACATGATTAGAAGTCTGTGTCTACTTTTAGGTCCCGGCCTCATCGAAAGCTCCTTAATGTCTAAGAGATGTACCTGATGTTCGCGGCTCCTCGGAGGTAGCCATAAGTATTCATACTGCAATAGGAAACCATTGGGGTATAAGCTACACTAGCTTAGTGAGTGGAAACTTCCATATCACAATTTCAACAAAACATTCAAGCAAGTGATTAATCAATCAAGTGAAATGCACCAAACACGTCGATTCAACAAACATATGACCAGCCGGAAATCATATGTGGATGGACTTGTGCCCTCCATCCCGGGTTAGCAGATTAACGAATCCGGTGGTACGATGCCGTTTAGGCTCACGGTCAACCAACTCATATATTCGTTTTATGCATCACGATTAACCAACATATTCGTTTTATGGATCACGATTAACCAACATATTCGTTTTATGGATCACGAAAAACCAACAAATGCTAATACTCCATCCCCATTGTGATATGAATGAGTTCAAGTTTATAATTGAGGTCTAATAATCGATTAATCCAATTCTTTTAGGTGACCAAGCAATACTTGCAGACAATCAATTCTAGCTCCTCTCTACACAAGCAATGAATTATACACCCGACTTCGATATTCTTAAATTCATCTTCACTATCAACAGCAGACAAATATAATTCCCAAAACCCCATCATGCATATTCATTTTTTTCTTTGCTAAGTAACTAGTGCAACTATCATTACAAACACAAGCAATAATTGAAATTGGAAATAATACTCACTCGGCCATGGTACGCCAGTCTCTTAGTAATAATAATCGGGTGGTAGGGATTCATCATTCTTGGGATCACCTACCAAATAAGAATATCCTAATGAGAACTTCATCACTCAACTAATTCAAACTATGCATCTAAATTAAACAAAATCGTGATTCTCGCTATTTGTGGAAGTTCCAACTTAAAATGGTCATAACTTGGTCATTTTAACTCGGAATTTCGCAAATTTTATATCGATTTCTATCTAATTCGAAAGATCTATCTATTTCTATTATTATTTCCAAGTTTTGAAAATGTTTAGGTCATGGAACAGGGGGATCAGATCTGGTCTGTAACCTTTTTCATTTCCGAAAAATTATTTTGCACTTGATCAAAATGTATCTAGTTGATGATTCATGTGTATATAAAATATGAATGAGTTCCTAATATGAATGACATGTGATGAGTTCAATATATGCATGGTCTTGATGATTTTTGACAATGAAAAATTTGAGAACTCCTAAATCATACAAGACTCTAACAATAACTACTTCTTGAAAATCCAATTTCCCAAATTTGGCATCTCATTAGCGTTTCGGGATTTCGTTCTTAGAATTTCCTTATTATCTAAATAAAAATGAGTTTTCATCATCTATATTATCCAAGACCTTCGTTTCCATATAAAAACTTACATTTTTCACTTGGCAAGTATGTTTTTAAATAGGCTTTTCATAAAAATCCGAATTTTAGAAAAAATTCATTTCTTGCATGTTTCCTTTGAGAAAACTTGTATAATGTATCAAAATTTAAAGCTTTACTATATCTATTACCTAAGGACTTCAATTAACACATAAAACACTCATTTTGAGCTTGAATACTAGGTGTTTACCTAGGCATCATCCAAAGTTACGAAATTTACAAGTTGAACTCTAACTCAAAATTTTGCATCTTAATCCCACTACTTGTTTTACACATTACTCATATCCAAACTCATTATAACTTATGGAAATCATTACTTAATGTTACCTATTGCTTATACCCTTCATTTTTCATATAAAATATGAGTTTCAAAGTGGTTTCAAGGGTTTTTAAAATAGGTCTTTGAAAATCATACGAATTTTCCTTTGAACATTTCTAACAAAAATCTTTTCTTTTCAAGTTCCTTGTCTTATTTTCATTACGATCTACCAACTATCACATTTGCATATACAAGACTAAGCCTTCATGAACATTAATGCATGAAAATACAAAATACTCATATGAACATGATTGTCAAGAAAAATAGTGTCTAAATGCTAGATCTACTACTTATAGTGCATGAAAATGAGTTCAAAGACATGAACATATATTTTTCATGCAAGATTTCTACTTTTATGTGCATGAACATAATAATACTTCAACAAATTCATTAATCACAAGATCTACTCTTGTGATCGCTTGATATTCATGTATTAATGTTTTTCTTATCCATCATCTTTGAGATTGTGGCGAACAATCCATCCAAGTTAGTTTGTGAGTCATATCAAATTAACGAGGTATAGTGTAGGTCATTCCTGGTGAGTTATGTAAACCCCTAAAATTTTCGGAATCGGTTTAGCATAAAACCCTAACCGGAAGTCAAACGAAACCCTAAAGGTCAACAAAACCCTAGTTTACCGTATCAATCTAAATCCGGCATTGCCGTTTTCTTTGGCCCGGAAAAACGAAGTTGGGATAATTAGCTCAAATAGACCGTAATAACCATAGGTTTTATAAAAGTTTCAGTTTCGCGAAATTCGGGTGTCCTTCGAACCCGATCGGACGCAGTTCTCGAAAAACGTGTCCGGAAGCCCGGACTAGTAAAAATATTCCGAATATACCGTTAGACTCGTAAAAATATAAGTTTTCCAAAAATATCAATTTCATAATTTTTCGGTAAGTAAAAATAACAGATATAGCTATTATACGCGTATTTTCTTACTACCGGTACTTTAATTGTCATATCTACTTTACATTACACTATTCATTACTATTCTACACTATTCTTTTATCTCTACTTTTTCTTACACCTACTCTTACACTCTACATAACCTATTATCTTAACTTTTTACCTTTCCCATAACTTTATATCACATATCCTTATTTACATCTTTTATTTAAAAAATCAAAAAATTAATTCACTCCCTCTCTCCTCTCAATGTGGCCGGCACTCTCTCTCTCTCTTCCCCTCAATTTGTTTTAATTTGCATTTATTTTAATCACACAAAAATCACTCCTCAAAATCCTATAAATACCCCCCTCCTCTTTCACTTCTTTCACACCACTTCTATACTAAAATTACTCTCTCAAAATCTCTCTAGAATTTCTCTCCAAGAAGCTCTTCAAGAAGTTCTCTTTAGCTCATCTTCTTTAGGTAAAAGTTCTTCAAGAAGTCTCCATGTTCATCTACTTAGTATGAGCTTAGTGTATGTTTTCTAAAACCATGAAGGTTAAGAAAGCAACAATAGGTTCATACTTTGTTTTTGTTCATAACCAATTCCTTTTTTCATGTTCCTTATATATTCTTCATGCTCCTCTTATGTTCATTTATGTTCTTTTATGTTCATAACTATCTATTATATCTATATAGCTATATATACTAATTAGAGCATGTAAGCTCATAATCTTGCAATTTATTTACCTTTCATGCAATTTATTTACTTCAATGCAATTTATTTATTTCAAGTTGTTTATAAGACTAGTCTCTAGTCTTAGACTTGTCCTAATCAAGTCAAAACAAGTTTTTCTTCTTTCATTTTATTTCTTTATGGGACTAGTTTATTTCTTAGTCCCGGGAGCCTTGAAAAAGCTAAGACTCCAATACTTGATTTTATTATTTATGCTTTATGTTACTTTGTTTATTATTATTCTCATAATCATGTTCATTTAGAATGTTGTCCAAAAGTTTTGTTCTCTAAAGATAATGAAATAAAAGAAGACTTTTGTCACTTAGAAACAAGTTTATGTGAAACATAAAAATATAAGATAACAAAAATAAACTCATTCATTTTCAAGTTACAAAAAGAATTCGCTATAAATTTAGAAACTATTTTTACTTAAAAGCTAGTTAAATCTTTGTTACTTTACTTTGCTTTTCAAAAGAAAATATTTTGTTGACAAAAATGGTTCTTTTCATAAAGAAAATAAGATGGATGACTAAGGAAATTTTTAAGTAAAGACCTTGCAAATAGGCAAAGAAAACTTATGGTTTGAAAAGAATAAAATTTTCACTTTTCAAGTTACAAGAAAAAGTTAATAAGATTATAGAAATTAGTTTTTCTACAAAAAGTCCTTAATTGTTCCACTTTGTTTTTATAAGGAAACCAAATTTTCATGCATGAGTAATTGTTTTTGGAAATGGAGACATGAGAAAAAGAATGAGAAATGTCAAGTAAGGATTTTTGCAAAACAAGTGAACAAAAAGAATTTGCACAAGAAAAATAAAGAATATCATATTTTATTCATAAATGTAACTTAGAAAGTAGAAAATTTTATTTTCAAAAGTCACTTAGAAAAAGATAAATAAAACCAACATAAAACATTTTTAGAAAACAAAATAAACAAGGTATTCATTTCAAAGAAATTCACAAAAACAATTTCCGAAAAGCTTCAAACCGACATTGTTTTACTTAAGAAAAATAATTTGGACAACAAGACATTTGAGCATGCTTAAGTATGAGTTACATAGTCATAAAAAGAGAATTTTCCAACTATATAGATAACTAAGTATTTATCAAACAAATTTTGATTTCTTGAACCAAAGTTGTTTTTACTTGAAAATCCGTGGTGAATTTTGTCACCAGTTTTTCGGAGCCTATGTGGCTTTGTTTGTGGGAAATAATTTTAGAAATGGGTAGATCTTTTCGAGTAGATAGAAATCGGTATATTATATGCGCGATTCCGAGTTAAAATGACCAAGTTATGGCCATTTTAAGTTGGAACATTCTTCATACGAACTTTGACGTTCTTTGACATTGTTTTGTCAAAATTCAAGAAATCTTCAAGAAAAACTCATTATGGGTATTTCTTTGGTTAGGTGACCCCGAGGAAGGATTTCTTCACCCCGAGAACTATTACGATTAGTGGAGTGTGTGAACGACTCATCCGCTTAGAGGAATAGACGACAATGGCATCGTGAGTTTATTTCCATTAAATGCTACACTTGTTGTGCTTGTAAATTAGTTGCACTAGAGTTAGGAAAAGATAAACCGATATGCATGTAAAATAATTCCTTGAAAGAATTCTAAGAATATCGAAGCCCGAATTGTTCTAAGTGATTGTTTTAGTATAATATTGATTTGTGTGAAATTCCTTGATCACCATAAAGTTGAAAATAATTATGTTATGACTTTATAAATTAATGAACTCATGCATACCACGAAGTGAGTCACATTACATGGTTGGGTTATTATCCTTGGGTGAGAAGGATAGTAGGCTCATGTCGAAAGCAACACTTGGCGGAAGATCCGAAAGCGATTGCTTGGCGGCTTAATGGAATATGCTTGGCGGTTGATCCGAAAGCAAGGTCAATCAAGTAGGTTCGGAATACTTGGCGATGAGTGCTCGCAAGTATAAAAGTTTTTATTGAATGCTTGGCGATGTGTGCTCGCAAGCTTAAATTTTCTATTGTTAAAACTACTTGTTTTGAGTATCACCAAACCCCGAATGGAGGGCGTAAATCCATTCAACATATAGTTCCCGGAAAGCTATATGATTGTTTGCCCACGTGTTTGATGCATTACATATGTGTGATTAACCAACTTGTTTGAATCTTGTTACAAGAAGTTATTTATGGAAATAGTTCTCACTAAGCCTATTAGCTTATACCCCGATAGCTACCTTTTGCAGTTTCCGTACTTATGGCTAAGGCCACGTGGACCATGTGGGCAGGTAATCCCTCTTGAATATTAGAACTCTAGATAAAGTATATCATAGTATTAGCATGCAATTATTTATATAATAGCTTAGTAATTTAGGGAATTGTTCCCAAGTATGCATAGTCTTTGCTATGAACAAATATTCATTGTGAATCCTCTTTTCTTAATATGTTTTTATATCTCCTTAAGCTTCATTATTCCATATATAGTCCTCTAAAATTGTGAAAGTAAGCCTTACACTTAATATAAAAGCTTTTGGAAAGGACTAAGGTTGTCATACTTAAGCTTTAATATTGAGTGTGGCGGACTGTCACGTTTAGGGTACCCGTTGGGGCGTGACAAGTTATGTCCTTGAATAATGTCGTTCATATCGGTTTTATATATGTTGGTTTATGTGATCATGTCCATTGTTTGTTTTGGATCGATTGTCTAGGAATTTCTACATTCTAAGAATATCATCTTTTGGTATTAGAGCATAGGTTTCGAGTAAGGTTTCCTTTGGGAATTTTAGTGTTTCCTTTAGGAAAATTTTTTATTATTTATGGACCTTTGATAATTGTGAAGTATGTCGAATGATAGCGGACATAGAGGAATTAGGGGCAATGATAGTAATAGTTAGGTTGATTGTAAACCCCGGTGTTCTTAGTAGTCAAGTAAACTCCGGGAACCGAAAAGCAAAACCCTAAATCGGTCTAGTTCAAGCTTAGTGAGAGAAGCTTAGAAACCCTAAATCTGGCTTTTCTTCAGTTTCATAACAAAAGAAGTTTTATTAAATAAATTAATGTGAATTATTGTTTTAAAGTATATTTCAAACCTTAGAAAGTTTTAATTTCGGAAAATTTTTTATTATGGGCCTTCCCAAGCCCCGTTACGGAAAAACAAGCCCCGGGACTAGAAACTCAGAAAAATATTCCGGAATATTCATTAGAACCAAAATTTTATAAGGATTTTAAAAATATAAATTTTATAATTTTCCGAGCTATAAAAATTACAGTTATAGCCTTATATCGTATTTTCTTTACTACCGGTAAAGTAGATGTTTTGTCTACTATTTACCACTATTCACAAGTACAATCTATACTACACACTACCCATACCCTATTCTTACATCCTTACAACTACTCATTATATTTTCTTTTCCAAGAAAATTTTGTTTCCTACTTAATTATTATTATTTATTACATTTTATTACTTAAATTACAAATTATATCAAATTCAAATCTCTCACTCTCTCTCTCTCCCCTTGTTGGCCGGCGCCCTTTCCCCCTTTTCCCCTCCATTTTTTTTTATTTTTACTTCTTTTATTACAATTAAATCCTAATTCACTTAATATATAAACTCATTTTCACTCTCTCTCTTCATTTTCACTCTTTCAAAAATTTCTAAAAGAGAAAACTCTCTCTATTTTCCTCCTTATTACCGTGACCAAGCTCCACACACACACACACACACACTCACAAGTCCATTTCATCTTCATTTTTTCTTCAAATCTTCTTTTAGGTGATGATTTCTAGTGTCACGCCGCATAGGGTATCCTAAACGTAACAGCCCGCCACATACTATATAAGACCTTCGAATTTCCTATCTGGACCCTTCGGGAGTCTTGTATAGATGTAAAGCGTCCCTTTACGATAATAGAATACTCAACCAATGGAGTTAAGTAGTTTAATGTGCATTCATTAGCCATAGATAATAAACCAAAACGCATAAATATACTTTACAAATCTAAGGGCATTCCCCGCAAAATAATATCAAGTCCATTACAGTCATCTAGAGTCTTTTAGTTTCCAATGGAAGTCTATACAAAAATGAAGTAAACTTCTATGGGAAACTCCTATCTCCGGTACCTGAGCTGTGGCTTGCCTCGATCTAAGCCAAATAAAATCGTGCTGCAATAAGTAAAAACTATGGGGGCGTAAGCTAACTAGCTTAGTGAGTAAGAACTTCCATATCACAATCAAGTACAATTCATTCAAACAAGTGATTATTCAAGTAAGTGTATAAATCAGACAAATGAGTTCAACAAACATATGACCAACCGGAAATCATATGTGGATGGACTTGCACTCTCCATCCCGGGTTAGCAGATTAACGAATCCTGCGGTACGACGTCGTTTAAGCTCACGGTCAACTGAACAATAATTCTTTTTATAGATCACGATTAACCAACAATTTTGTTTTATGGATCACGATTAACCAACATATTCGTTTTATGGATCACGAAAAACCAACCAATGCTAATGCTCCATCCCCATCGTGATATGAATGAATCCAATTACAATTGAAGTCAAATAAACATTAATTCAATTCTTTTAGGTGGCCAACTATTATTCGCAAACATTTGATATAAAACACTAGCTAATCAGTCAATAGCTTAACACCCGGTTTCGATATTCCTTAAGTTCCATTTCACACATCAACATCAAACAAATATATAACTCCCATGTACCCCATCATACATATCCATTTTTATCTTTGCCTACACCACTAGTGCCATTACATTACAATCACAATCATTAATTGAGAGTGGAAGTAGAACTCACTCGGCCATTGGACGCCGGTCTTTCTAGTAGTAATAATCGGGTGGTAAGGTGTCGTCCTGCTCGGGATCACCTACCAAGTAAGAATAATCCTAATGAGATTCTCATCATGTAACTAATCCAAGCTATGCATCTAAACTAGATGAATTCGGAATTCTCGCTATTTGCGGAAGTTCCGACTTAAAACGGCCATAACTTGGTCATTTTAACTCGGAATTTCGCAAATTTTATATCGATCTCTATATACTTCGAAAGATCTATCTAATTCTAGTATTATTTTCAAGTTTTGAAAACATTAAAGTCACGGAACAGTAGGATCAGATCTGTTCCGTAAATCCTCCAATTCCAAAAATTTGTTTTGCTTTTGATGAAAAATGTTCCTAGTTGATGATTCATGTATAGATGGTATATGAACGAATTCCTAATATGAATGTGATGTAATGAACTCAATACATGCATGGTCTTGATGATTTTTGATGAACTCTTTGGAACTCCTAATTGTTATAAAATTCCACAAAGGTTATTCTTAAAGAGTTATTCTTCCCAATTTTACATTCCCCAGGGTTCCTATGATTTTATTCTTGAAATTCACTTGTTATCTAAATAAAAATAAGTTCTCAAAGTCTATATTAATCATGACTTTCATTTATGCATAAAAATCCACATTTTTCATTTGGTAAACATGTTTTTAAACAAGCTACTTGTAAAAATCCGAATTTTGTAAATTTCATTTCCTTACATTTTCCTTATAAGAAAACTTGTTTAGGGCATCAAAAATTGAAGCTCCAATACATCTGTCATCTAAAGGCTTCATTTAACTCATAAAACATGCCATCTAAGCTTAGATACTAAGTGTTTATGTGGGCATCATCCTAAAATACGAATTTGACTATACATCCATATATCCATATTTTTCATTCCAACTTTACTACTTGTTTTACATTTTCCTCATGCCTAAACTCATTTAAACTTATGAAAATCATTCCTTCAAGATACCTATTGCACATACCCTTCATTTTTCATATGAAATATGAGTTTAAAGATGGTTTTGGTGGTTTTTAAAATAGGGTTCTAAATCCATCCGAATTTCCAACAAGTCATTTCTAACAAAACCTTTTCTTTTTCAATCTTCTTGCCTTCTACACATGTAGATCTACCATCTAACCTATCTATACATGAACAAGACTACATCTTTATGATCATCAATACATGGAAACCAAAATAACTATATGAACATACATGTAGATGGAGATGTGGATGTCTAAACATTAGATCTACTAGATATAATGCATGAATCATAAACTCCATGGCATGAACATCAATATATATGCAAGATCTCTACTTTACATGCATGAACAAGAAAATATCTTAACATAAACTCATCTAAACACTAGATCCATGTCTTGTGATGGCTTGATATTCTTGTTCAAGTGTTTTCATGTCCCTAGCATGAGCTCATTGGGATTAAATGAGAAAACACACAAGAGATAGCTTTGCCATTACAAGATCTAGGAAGAAAGCTTAAATCGACATACCAATGGAGATCAAAGGTAGAAATGAAGAAGATTTGAGTTGGAAATGTAAGAGTGTGGGGGGGCACCGGCCATTAGCTTTTGTGTGTGTGTGTGTGTTTTGAAATTTGATATTTTGTAATTTAAATAATTAAAATGTAATAAATGTGATAATTAATTAAGAGACAAAAATTCTTGGAAAAGAAAATTGAAATGAGTAGTTGTAAGGATGTAAGAATAGGGTATGATAGTGTGTAGTGTAGGTTGTACTTGTGAATAGTAGACAAGACATCTACTTTACCGGTTGTAAACGAAAACACGGAAAAGCTATAACTGTAATTTTTATAGCTCGGAAAATTATAAAATTGATATTTTTGGAATCCTTATAAAATTACAGTTCTAATGAATATTCTAGAACATTTTTCTGAGTTTCGTGGTCCGGGGCACGCTTTTCCGTAATTGAGCTCAGGAAGGCCCGGAATTGAAAAATTCCGAATTTAAAACTTTCAAAGGTCTAAAATATACTTTAGAACAATAATTCAACTTCATTTACTTTATAAAACTTCTTTTATTATGAAACAGAAGGAAAGCCGGATTTAGGGTTCCTAAGCTCCTCTCACTAGACTCAAACCGGACCAGATTAGGGTTTTGCTTCCAATTCCTAGGGTTTCTTAACTATTGAGAATACCGGGTTTACATCTAGCCTTCTACTGCATAACCTTGTAATGGCAAGGCTATTCTTGTGTGTTTTCCATTTTAAATCCCAATGAGCAAATGCTAGGGATAAAAAAACACTAATACATGAATATCAAGTCATCATAAGAAGTAGATCTTGTGTTTAACGAAGTGTTTTTTGAAGTATTATTATGTTCATGCATATAAAAATAGAGATCTTGAATGAAATATATATGTTCATGTCTTTAAACTCATTTTCATGCACTATAAGTTGTAGATCTAGTATTTAGACACTCATGTATTTCTTGACATTCATGTTCATATGAGTATTTTGTGTTTTCATGCATTAATGATCATAAAAGCTTAGTCTTGTATATATAAATGTGTTAGTTGGTAGATCTTTATGAATATAAGACAAGGAACTTAAAAAGAAAAGGTTTTTGTTAGAAATGTTTAAGGGAAAATTCGGATGAGCTTCAAAACCTATTTTAAAAACCATTGAAACCACTTTGAAACTCATATTTTACATGAAAAATAAAGAGTATAAGTGATAGGTATCACTAAGTGATGGTTTTTACAAGTTGAAATGAGTTTAGGCATGAGTAATGTGTAAAACAAGTAGTGGAATTAAGATGGAAAATTTTGAGTTAGTGTTCAATTTGTTAAATTCGTAATTTGAGATGATGCCTATATAAACACCTAGTATTCAAGCTCAAATTGCATGCTTTATGTGTTAAATGAAGTCCTTAAGTAATAGATATAGTGAAGCTTTAAATTTTGATGCATTAAATAAGTTTTCTCAAAGGAAACATGCAAGAAATGAATTTTTCCAAAATTCGGATTTTTGTGAAAAGCTTATTTAAAAACATACTTGCAAAGTGAAAAATGTAAATTTTAATATGGAAATGAAGGTCTCGGATAGTATAGATGATGAAAATTCATTTTTATTTAGATAACAAGTAAATTCTAAGAATGAAATCCCCAAACACTAAGGAGATGCAAAATTTAAAAAAGTGGATTTTTAAGAAGTAACTATTGTGGAGTCTTGTAAGAATTAGGAGTTCTTAAAAGTTTCATTATAAAAAATCATCAAGATCATGCATATATTGAACTCATCACATGTCATTCATATTAGGAACTCATTCATATTTTATATACATGAATCATCAACTAGATACATTTCAATCAAGTGCAAAACAATTTTTCGGAAATGGAAAAGTTACAGAACAGATCTGATCCCTCTGTTCCATGACCTAAATGTTTTCAAAACTTGGAATTAATATTAGAAATAGATATATCTTTCAAAGTAGATAGAAATCGATATAAAATTTACGAAATTCTAAGTTAAAATGATCAAGTTATGGCCGTTTAAAGTTGGAACTTCCGCAATAGCGAGAATTACGATTTTGTTTAATTTAGATGCATAGTTTGAATTAGTTAAGTGATGAAATTCTCATTAGGTTATTCTTATTTGGTAGGTGATCCTGAGAATGATGATACCCTACCACCTGACTACTATTACTAAGAGACCGGCGTACCATGGCCGAGTGAGTATTACTTCCAATTTCAATTAGTGCTTGTGATTGTAATGATAGTTGCACTAGTTGCTAAGCAAAGATAAAATGATTATGCATGATGGGGTTAGTTGGGAATTATAATTGTCTGTTGTTGATATGTGAAGTTGAATTAAAGAATATCGAAGCCGGGTGATAATTCATTGCTTGTATAGAGAGGAGCTAGAATTGATTGTCTGTGAATACTGCTTGGTCACCTAAAAGAATTGGATTAATCGATTATTAGACCTCAATTATAAACTCGAACTCATTCATATCACGATGGGGATGGAGCATTAGCATTTGTTGGTTTTTCGTGATCCATAAAACAAATATGTTGGTTAATCGTGATCCATAAAACGAATATGTTGGTTAATCGTGATCCATAAAACGAATATGTTGATTAATCGTGATCTATAAAACGAATTATTATTTAGTTGATCGTGAGCTTAAACGGCATCGTACCGCAGGATTCGTTAATCTGTTAACTCGGGATGGAGGGCGCAAGTCCATCCACATATAATTTCCAGCTGGTCATATGTTTGTTGAATTCACGTGATTGATGCATTTCACTTGATTGATTAATCACTTGCTTGAATGTTTTGTTGAAATTGTGATATGAAAGTTTTCACTCACTAAGCTAGTTAGCTTACGCTCCTATAGTTTTTACTTATTGCAGCACGAGTTCATTTAGTTTAGGCCAAGGCAGGCTACAGCTCAGGTACCGAAGCTAGGCGTTTCCCTTAGAAGTTTATTACGGTTTTGTTTAGACTTCCACAGGAAACCAAAAGACTCTGGATGACTATAATGGACCTTAATATTCTTTTGCGAGGGAATGCCCCTTAGACTTTGTAACTTTATGAATGTGTTTTGATTTATCATCTAAGGCTATCGAATGCCACACTAAACTTCTTAACTCCATTAAATAGAGTATTCTATTGTCTTAAAGGGACGCCTTACATCTATACAAGACTCCCGAAGGGCTCGGATAGTAATGCGAGAGTCTTATATAGCATGTGGCGGACTGTTACATATAGGATACCCCTATGGGGCGTGACATTGATAAAGGTCAATGTCATAACACTGTGGGAGATGGAAGATTTTTGGAAGAACAAATGCAGGAATTACGTATCATGATGGCTAATCTAGTCGTGTAGGTAGGCGAATTGCAGCAGTTCAACAACAAGGAGCTAATCCACAAGCACCACCGCCACCAGTTGTTAATCAACAAGTAGCACCACTAGTTGTCGTTGAAAGAGTTAGAATGGAAGGAGGAGGAGGAGTGAATAGGGGAAGGAGATTTAGAGGTGATGTTGATTATAGCCAAGGGAGAGGAGACAATTTTGATGATGAATACTATAATGGAGAATTCCGACCGCCTTGAGGATTGGAATATGTGCATTTGTTGGAAGTGGTTCTAATGATGACTACTTGGATTGGAAGAATAAAGTAGAGGGTTTATTTGAATGCTATGACATTGATGATCATACTAGAGTTCGATTGGCTACTGTTGAATTCATAGGATATGCTACCTTGTGGTGGAAAAATCTTATTGCTAGTTTGATGGAGGGATAATGAGGTTGAGATTAGAACATGGCAAGAGATGAAGCAAGTTTTGAGGAGGAGGTTTGTTCCTGAACATTATAAACATGAACTTTTCATACGCCTTTAGATGTTGAAGCAAGGAGGAAAGATGGTAGATGAATATATACAGGAGTTTGAAACTCTTATGATTCAATGTAGTGCTATTAAGCCTCCTGAGTAGACGATGGCATGGTTTGTCATAGGTATGAAATATGAAATCGCCTTCATTGTTGAGTGGCATCGATATAGCTCTCTTGAGGAAGCCATCTAGTTGTCATTGAAAGTTAAGAGGCAATGACGTAATAGTCCTTATAAGACAGGGAATAGAAGGTATGGTTCTTCCATCAAATCCTTTAATTCTAATAATAAGAATGTGGATAAAAGGGGGTCTAGTAAGAATATTGATAAGAGTATAGCTACTGTAGATGTGAAGGGGACAAAAATGTTGTTGACAAAGGGAAGACCATGTATGGTGCTTATAATAAGAAAGATGTAGCTGGTTCTTTAGGTGGTAAAACCTGCAAAATTAAGTGTTTTAAGTGCTTAGACATGGGACATATTACATCTTAGTGTCCAAACTGACGGGTAATGGCTATTATAGGAGTTGAGAGTGAAGACGAGGGGGAAGAGGAGGTAGGCGAACTTGAAAATTTGTCGGTTGTATTAGAGGCATATAATGGAGATGCAGATGCCAAGGTGTATGGAGATAAAGGAAATGATCAGTATTTTTCCATAAATGTGTTGAGACGAGTAATGACTACTGTTCCTTCTATTGAGGAAGGATAGAGAGAGAATCTGTTTCATATCTCTTGCAGGGTCAAAGGTAATCTCTGTGCTCTCATTATTGATGGGGGAAGTTGTACTAATGTGGTAGCAGCGTCTCTTGTTGAAAATCTGAAGTTGGCTACAACTCAACATCCTAAGCCTTACAAATTGCATTGGTTGAATGAGTAGAGGAATTTACATGTGACTTAAAGAGCTGTGATTCTGTTTAGTACTGGAGAGAAGTACCATGATGATATTGTCTGTGATGTATATCCCATGTGTGCTTTACATATACTGATTGCTAGACCATGGTTGTTCGATAGGAAGTTGTTACATAATGGATTTAGAAATACTTATGTCTTCTAGAAAGATGGTAAGTGGATTGTATTGAATCCTATGACACCAGCTGTGTAAGCCCCGGAAAATTTCAGTAAATAATTCCAAGATGAACTTTGAAAATAAACCCCAAAAATCACTCCAAATTAAAATCGAACTTCAACTAATCCGAAAACACGAGCGAATCCAGAAATTTCCGAATCTTGAGAAAAATAAGAATTCTTAAAAACAAAGTAAGAACTCAACATACTTCAATTCCAAGATCACTATGTACGATAAATTCCATACGTAACTCCGACTTATAAAATCGGGTAGTATAGCCCAAAAACAAATTATTAAAAAGTAAATAATGAAACTTTCGAAAATATAACTCAATTCAAGAATTATGAAAACATTAAGAGATATTAAATACTTACAAAATAAAATTTAAAATAAATTTCTCAAATTAAATATGTTATATAAACATAAAATATCAGTTTCTAATTTGGCAAAGATCTAAACCGGAAAATCACCGAAAACCCTAAGTAGAATACAATAGTTTAAGTCCGACAATCTAGTGCCCCTAACCTTAGAGGCCGAGATGTAGTTTAAATATGTAGAATAGCTCGTAGCAATATAAGTTTGTTTAAAAAATATCAGATTGGTAAATTTTTGACCTATTTCGAGCCCGTTTGAATACATATTTTGAAAAGCGTGTTTGTAAACCCCCAAATTTTTAGAATCGGTTTAGTATAAAACCCTAAACCGGAAGTCAAACGGAACCCTAAAGTCAACAAAACCCTAGCTTACCGTAACCGATTAAGTTCGGCATTGCCGTTTTCTTTGGCCTAGAAAACGAAGTTGGAATAATTAGCTAGAATAGTTCGTAATAGCTATAGGTTATATAAAAACATCAGTTTTGTGAATTTCGGGTGTCCTTTGAACCCGATCGGACACAGTCCTCGAAAAGCGTGTCCAGGAGCCCGGAATAGTAAAAATATTTCGAATACACCGTTAGACTCGTAAAAATATAAGGTTTTCAAAAATATTAATTTTGAATTTTTTTGGTAGCTAAAAATGATAGATATAGCTATTATACGCGTATTTTCTTACTACCGGTACTTTATTAGTCATATCTATCTTACATTACACTATTCATTACTATTTTACACTATTCTTTTCTCTCTACTTTTTCTTACACCTATTCTTACACACTCCATAACCTATAATACTTACTTTTTATCTTTCCCATAACTTTATTTCACATCTACCTTACATATTACATCTTTTATTTAATAAAAAGTCAAAAAAATAAATCACTCTCCCCTCCATGGTACATGGCCGGCGCCCCCCCCTCTCTCAGTCTCCTCAATTTTGTTTCAATTTTTATTTATTTTAGTCACACAAAAATCACTCCACATTTTCCTATAAATACCCCCCTCCTCTTTCACTTCTTTCACACATTCACTACCTACAAATTCATACAAAAACTCTCCCAAAATTTCCTTTCAAAACTCTCTTAAAATAATTCCACAACAACTTCTACCAACAAACTAAAACCCATAACCACATAAAACTACCCAAGTCTTCTTTAGGTGACCACTTCATATTACTTTCTTCTTCTTTATGTCATGTAACTTTATATGACCATAGTGTGAGTTTCCAAAGACTACAAGTTATAGAAGCTATATTATGTTCATGTATTGTTCTTGTTCATGCAAATCTATTTATGTTTATGTTATTATTTTTGTTCTTATTATTGTTAATATATCTAAGTACTATTATCTATTATATATACATATTTTTTTAGTAGCATATAAGCTCACTTGCAATTTATTTATTTCATGTAAAGCAATTTATTTATTCCATTGTATTTTATTTATTTATTCCTTGTTAAATTAAGACTAGTTTCTAGTCTTAGACTTGTCCTCATCAAGTCAAAACAATTTTTTCTTTCTTTCATTTTATTTTATTTTGGGACTAGTCTACTTTTTAGTCCCGGGAGCCTTGAAAAAGCTAAGACTCCAATACTTGACTTAATTACTTATGTTATTTTACTTGCTATTATTTTTCATAGTTCATGTTCATTTAAATTGTTGTCCAAAGTTTCAAGTTCTAAAAATAAATTGACAAAAAGGAGATTTTTGACACTTAGAAATAAGTTTATCTATGGTTTGAATAAAATTATTTCTTTTCAAGTTACAAGAAGAAACCACTAAAATTTTAGAAACTACTTTACTATAAAAAGTTCTTAAGTCACATATTGTTCCGCTTTGTTCAAGAAAATAAATTTTTATGCATAGATGATTCTATGAAAAACTAAGACATGAGGAAAGAATGAGGAATTTCAAATAAGATTTTTGCAAACAAATAAACAAAGGAATTGTACAAGAAAATAAATATGAAGAATAGATATTTTCTAAGAACTCTAAAATAGTATTAGTGTAGAAAACTTAAAAATAGAAAATTTTATTTTCAAAAAGTTACTTAGGAAAAATAATAAAACCAAGTAAATCATGTTGGAACAAGGTATTTCATTTTAAGAAATTTACAAAAACAATTTTTGAAAACATATTTTTCAAAAACTTCAAACCAACATTGTTTTACTCAAAATAATTGGACAACAAAACACTTGAGCATGCTTAAATGTGAATTATATAGTTATAAAAAGAGAATTTTTCAACTATATAGATAACTAAGTATTTATCAAACAATTTTGATTCTTGAACAAAGTTGTTTGGTGTTGGAAAATTCATGGTGGACATTGTCGCCTGGTTCGGGGCTTAAATGATGTAGTTTGACAAAAATAGTTTTAGAAATGGATAGATCTTTTCGAGTAGGTAGAAATCGGCATAATATATGCACAATTCGAGTTAAAATGACCAAGTTATGGCCATTTTACAACTAAGTGGAGTGTGTGAATGACTCATCCACCTAGAGGAATAGTCGACATGGCATGTGAGTTTATTTCCATTAAATGCTATACTTGTTGTGCTTGTAAATTAGTTGCATTAGAATTAGAAAAAGATAAATTGATATGTATGGAAAATAATTCTTTGAAAGAATTTTAAAAATATCGGAGCCGGAATTGTTTTAAATGTTTGTTTTAGTATAACATTTGATTTGTATGAAATTCCTTGATCGCCTTAAAATAAAAAATAATTATGCTATGACTTAATAAATAAATGAATTCATGCATACCACGAAGTGAGTCACATTGCATTTTGGGTTATTATCCTTGGGTGAGAAGGATAGTAAGCTCATCGAAAGCAACACTTGGCGGGAGATCCGAAAGCGATTGCTTGGCGGCTTAAGGGAAATGCTTGGTGGAAGATCGAAAGCAAGGTCAAATCAAGTAGATTCGGAATGCTTGGCGATGAGTGCTCGCAAGCTTAAAACTTTTTAACTAAAACTACTTTTTTAAGGTTAATATCACCAAACCCGAATGGGATGGCGCAAATCCATTCAACATATAGTTCCCAGAAAACTATATGCTTGTTTGCAAGTGTATGTTACATTACATTTGATTGTTTAATCAACTTGTTTCAAATCTTATTACAAGAATTTATTTATGGAAATAGTTCTCACTAAGCCTATCAGCTTATACCCCTATAGATATCTTTTGCAATTTCCCTATTTATGGTTAAGGCCACGTGGACTCTGCGGCAGGTAATTTCTTTTTAGGTAATAGAAATTTAGATAAAGTGTAGTATTAGTATTGATGTACAAATATTCATGTAATAGATTAGTGATCAAGGGGAAATGTCCTTAAGTTTGTAAAACCATTAATATGAATGAATGATTATCATGAATCCTCTTTTCTTAATGTGTTTTATATCTTCTTAAACTTCATAATTCCATATATGGTCCTCTAAAGTTGTGAAGCACGCCTTACACTTAAATATAAAAGCTTTTGGGAATGGCTAAGGTTGTCATACTTAAGCTTTAATATTGATGTGGCAGACTGTCACGTTTAAGGTACCCTTTGGGAGTGATAGTGTCCGGGCTCGAGATATAAAAAATATACCATTAGTACCGTTAGAGTTGTAATTTCATAAGATTTCTAAATATATCAGTTATATAATTTTCGGGTTATAAAAGTTATAGTTATAACCTTTTATTGTATTTCCATTACTACTGGTAATTAATTAGCCTTTTTGCACTACTCACTTTTATTTCATTACACAATTTTATTATTCTTATAAAGCCTTATATTATTAGATAAATATTTTACGTATTATAGAAAATTTTGTTTTTCTAAAATTTAGTTAATTCGGGCTTCTACGGGATCAAATTCTGTTTAAGACCCAATACTAAAAATAAAATAAATTAATTTAATAATTGAAAAATATTTAAAAATATTTTTATTTTCATAAAATAATTTTTTAGAATTTTTAGGTTATAAAAATATCATTTATAGCCCATATTCACGTATTTGATCATACCGGTAACATATTTGTTAAAATACTAAAATAATTCAAATAATTATTTAATTTTAATTATGAAAAATCTGCTACAAATATTTGGAATAAATTTTCTAATTTTATTTTATTTTATTAAGAAAGTACTTTTACAACCCATACATTCAAGTATACCTTTCACACATCACTTCTTTTTCACTTCAATCTTTTTACACTTTATTATATCAATTCATGGCAGATTTTTTACTCTTTTATGGCTACCATTGTCCTTTAATTTACTCCATTTTGACTAAATTAATTATATTCCATACCTTCTTAAAGAAGCTACATTATACATTTATTACACAATTCAAATTCAAGTCAAATTTCAACAAATTCGCTCTCTCTCCTCTCCCCTGAATTCACGTGCAGCTCCTCTCATTGTGGCTGCCCTTGTTTTATTTTTTTCCCCTCTTTCTTACAATTAATACACTCATTTTCTCTCTCTCCTTCATTTACTCCTTCTTTCCTTTTTCATTTTTTAGCTTTTTCTCTCTCTTTTTCCTCTCTTTTTTCTTCATTTTGTTCTTGTTTCTTAAGAACACAAGCTACCCGCAACTCTTTTATTAGCTCCACCCATATTTCTTGAAGATTTTTGAGCAAATCTTCTTCTCAAAGCTTCCGTAGGTGATATAGGTAAAGTGTAATGAAGGTTTATGCATCAAATGACCTTCCATAAGCTTAAAAGCATAGGATGATGATGCCAAAAATGAAACACATCTTCTCCATTATTATTATCTTGTATCATAATTATTTTCTTGTTTAAAGTTGTTATATTTTGTAGATCTAACTTTTTGTAGCTTTGATTTTTGTTTATGCCATAGATTTGCTATTTGAGTTATTATTTTTGTTATTGCTTATGATATACATATATTCCTCATTCACATGTGTTCATGCATTTTAAACTAGTATAGAAAACTAGATCTAGTGTTTTGGAGTTCATAAATGCATTAGACTTTTGTTTTATGTTCATAAGCAACTTGTAGTGGCATGATGATAGTAGGAATGTTTTAGAAAACTCAAGATCTATTTTATTTTCAACAAAAATAATTTTTGAAAATTCGGATGAAAATGGAATCATATTTAAAAAAGTTGTTTTTCAACTTCAAAATGTGTATTTTTCATTTAAAATGAAGGGCTTAGGGTATAGATAACGTAAATGAAAGATTTTGATGAGTAAAGTTTAGATCTATGAGTTTATAGCTTACTACCATGCATTTGTTTTACGTTTATGTTCATATTAAGTATAGATCTTAGTTTTGAACTCAAACAAAATTATGAAATTCGTATTTTGGGAAGACCCGTATTTAAAAATCACTTTCCAAGTGTTAAAATATAATTTTTACTTAAGGAAATAAAGGCTTAATGTATATATATCATCAAGACTTCATTTTATATGGTTCAAAGATGATTTTCAAAGATTAATTTTCAAAACAAAATTCTATTTTCGGATTTTGGCCAAGGCATATTTTAAAAACATGTTTTCCAACGCAAAAATGAAGTTTTTATTTAAGAAATGAAAGGCTCTTAAGATAGGATATGTAAGGAATGGATTTTCATAAGCTTAGATAGATTAAAAGATATGATCAAAAATGAATTTTGTAAATTCGGATCTCAACCAAGACCAATTTTTAAAACCCATTTATCAACTCCAAAACTCATGTTTTATGTGAAAAATGAAGTATATAGGTAATCTATATCATTAAGTAATGATTTTTACAAGTTGAAATGAGTTTTGATGAGATTAATGTATAAAACAAGAAATAGAATCAAGATGAGAAATTTTGAGTTAGCAGTCAATTTGTGAAATTCGTAATTGAATGAAGGCCATAAGAACACCTATTATCCAAGCTCAAAATGAAAAGTTTTATGTAATGAATGGAGTCCTTAAGTAATAGGTACCATAAAGTCTTAAATTTTAATGCATTGAACAAGTTTTTCCCAAAGGAATCATTCAAAAAGTGGATTTTCTAAAATTCGGATTTTTGAGTAAATCCTATTTAAAAACATATTTGCAAAGTGTAAAATGCAAATTTTTGTGTAAAAATGAAGTACTTAGTGGTTATGTATGATTGGTCCTAATTTTCTAAATATCAAATGATTTTTACATGAAGGAATCACTCAAAAACTAATTTCTATAAAATTCGGATTTTTGAATCAACTCTACTTGAAGACATGTTTACAAAGTGAAAAATGGAAATTTTTATATAGAAATGAAGGTCATAAGTAATAGAGATAATGAAGACTCGATTTTAAAAAAGATAATTATATTTTCTTAAGAAATAAATCCAAAACAAATGGAAATGATCAAAGTTAGAAAACTAGATTTTTCATAAGTAGTTGTTATTATGGTCTTGCAAAATAAAAAGTTATAAAACTTTCTTTTAGCAAAAATCATCAAAATCATGCATACATTAAGCTCATCTCATATCATTCATGTTAGGAAATCATTCATATTGCATGTCTAGCTAGTCTATATAGTAGGAACATTTCAAACAATTAAAAAACAAATTTTTCGGAAATGGAGATCGTCACCAATCAATCTAACCCCTTGTTTCATGACCCAAATATTTTCAAAACTTAAATATAATATTAGAAATAGATAGATCTTTCGAAGTAGATAGAAATCGATATATAATTTGCGAAATTTCGAGTTAAAATTACCAAGTTATGGCCATTTTAATTGGAATTCCTACTTAGGACGAGAATTACGAATTTGATAGTTCTATGAGATAGTTTGGATTAGTTAAGTGATGAAATACTTATTAGAGTATTTCTTCCTTTTTAGATGATCCCGAAATCGATGATTCCCTGCCACCGAATTACATTTACTAAGAGACCGGTGATCCAATGGCGGTGAGTCTTCTTCTTATTTTGTTACCTTATTGTGCTTGTAGCTAGTCGCATTAGAAGTATAGAACAAGATAAAAATCGATATGAATGGGGATGGGATATATGATAAGACTGTGACGAATGTATGCCAAAGAATACTAAAGCATATCGAAACCACGATTTGATTGGATAACTGCACTATTCATAGTATTTCTGTTATGTGTATGATATTGGTTCGTCACTCTAAAAATGTATGAATATTTTGACCTAAGTAAAAATTTAAATTGGTCATGCATTACATCGAACATATCGCATTTGGTAGCATGTTACTCCTACGCAGGTCGATCGGTATGGTCGATGACTCGTTGGGATAAGAGGCCGGTATCAGAGCTCATTCATGGAACTAAGGCGCATCAGGGATGCATTCCATGTGTGAGCCTAGCCGAGGCGAGTGCTATGAGCGAGGGCTTGGGGACTAGCAGCAATCGTGTAGACTTCAATACCATCCCTAACCCAAGATACGGAAGGCATAAATTCGTTTTTGTATGGGTTCCGGATACCCATACATAATTGTTTGCTCATGTGTTTATTCATGCATAGCATATGGTTGATTATAACTTGCTTCGTGTACGAATTAAGGGAATTCTCACTAAGCCAGTGTAGCTTATACACCAATAGATGTTTGAATGAACAGGTCATCCCAAGAATGCTAAGTGGGGACCGAGATGGTTGGAGCCGAGAATAACTTTGGGATTCCGGCAAAAAATGAGAATGCTTGAAGTTATTAGTTAGGTTTTATTATTTGCATTGTAATAGTTTTATGTAGTAGAATCTTTTGATGAAATGTAATTGAAGTTTAATGAATTGTATTTTGAAGTATAGTGATTGTATATGAAGTATAGTGATTTGTATCTGAAGTATAGTAAATTGTATTTCCTTTACATTGTTACTCAAGTGTACCAATATAAAAGGTATCTCTCCAATGTGTCTCTTTATGTGTTAGACGCCTTGTATAGTATGGAAGCCTTCGCATGACTAAGGTGGTCATTCTTAGGCTTTAATATTGTGTACGACGGACTGCCACGTTTAGGGTACCCTTCGGGGCGTGACAAGCTGAAGTATAAGAGATATAGAAACAGCTTAGTAAGGTCATTAAGAAGAAACAATTATTTATGGGGTAGAAGGAGATCGAGGAGGTTATTTAGGATGAGAGTCCTTTGTATTTATTATGGTCAATATTTATTAGAAGTTTAAGATCGGGAGCAGGTGCCGTCAGCAGTGAAGCAGTTATTGAGGAGTTTGCTTATGTATTTCCTGAAGACTTACTATAAGATTACCCATGAGGGGAATTGAGCATGTTATCGATTTAACCAGGAGCAGTTTTGTCAAACAAACTGCATATCAAATGAATCCTGATGAAGCCAAGGAGTTGAAAAGCGGGTGGATGAGTTGGTGGAGCGTGGTTTTGTTAGAGAGAGTACGAGCCCTTATGTTATTTTGCACTTCTAATTCAAAGAAGGATGGTACATGGCACATGTGCATTGACAGTAGAGCTATCAATAAAATCACCATTAAGTACAGACATCTATTCCAAGGCTTGATGAATGCTGGATGACTTAAGGAGCCCGGATTTTCTCTGAAGTGGATCTTAAAAGGTATCACAGATACATATGAGCGTAGAGAGAAATGGAAGACCACTTTTAAGACACGACACAGATTGTATGAGTGGATGGTTATGCCATTCGACCTACCAATGCACCAGCACGTTTATGCGACTCATGAAGTGTATCTGTTAAACAATTCATCATATAAATAATACTCTTGAATTAAGTTGTTGGCTTAAATGAAAGCCAACATCATCCTGACTTATAACTAACTGAAAAGTCCCATAAAGAAATCTTAAACTCATAAAGTAAATGAAATCTTTCAAACAAATAATTTCAACTTAAACTTCATAGATTATTAATGTCTTCCTATCTCTAGGTATCCAAAATCTACCTCTATTGATCTTTAGCAGGAAATTCAAGTTCACTATCGCTATCCCCATGATCTAAAAAGATGTCATATCTAGTATGATCACAAATCACCTTATCTTCTGTTGTTCCTGAAAAATGAATGGAATGAGCAAAAACGTCCAGTACGCCAAACCACATACAATGAATATGCGTACATAACATATATATTCAAATGCAATTATTTATAATGCAATAAACACAAATTATTATCTTTTAAATTAGCCAGCATACATCACAGTTTAGAACTATATGTAGTCCTATATGTAGTCCGGTCCTAAACATAGAGTAACTCATGATTCCATAAAAACAAGCATATAGAAAATAGATAATTATACATATATTAGTGTTGGAGAATCATCCACACACCACGACCTCTGCCAAAACGTAATCTATCGGAATCATTTTTATGCACGAGTCTGCTAGGGATAACCTCACACATAAATCGTAAAGGTGCTTCGTTAGCATCACACTCTGCGTGGTCTTTACTGGCCAAAGCCAAACACAAGCAGCAAACATAATTTCTTATTGTCGTATAGAATTAAGTTAATTTAGAATTCTAATCCTCACCACATACAACAAACAAATCTAAGTCTACAAGCACATACAGCAAACAAGGTAAGGTTGTACCTGGATTCGCTTCAACTCCAATTTCACCAATAGAACTTCTATCAGAAAAAGAATTCTTAATCTCACAAGAATTCCTGATCCACAACATATCCCTATCAATTTTGATTTCATGAACATAATAAAATCCTAACCTTGAATTCCATAAATTTTACTCCTAATCATAGATCTATAAAAGATCAACATACTATTCCTTTTGTTCATAATTTAGTAAAACCTTCAAATATAGCTTTCACAAAATTCTTAGTTATCTCCACAATTCCTTCAATATACAGATTCTCAATTAATAAAAAATTACTAGAAAAGATTATAATTTTAGAATCACATAGATTTGTTTAGATCCACTTACCTAGAACGTATAGATCTTGCTTGAACAAAACCTAATTCAAACAAATAATAAACTGTGATCATAACTCTATAATTTGCTAATCTTAAGAAATTACAAATTCTAAGATAGATCTTACCTGTAATTGAACCTAGATTCTCTTAGATCTCCAAAAACCATATCTTGAATCAGAATAGGATTCTTCTTCGAAAGCTCCTTCAAAAACCATAAGCAGAATTCTAAGAAAGATGTAGATTTATTGAATCCTTGAAAAATTATTGTCATGCCCCAGAGGGTATCATAAACGTAGCAGTCCACCGCATATAACAGTAAAGCTAATGAATGACAATCCGTAGTCACGCAGCAGCTTTGATATCATATGCAAGGCGTGCTTCCAAGATAGTAGGAGACTCATAGGGGTATTACGTTTAAATAGATAGCAAAAGTAAGCGTAAACTTAAATATATAAACATAAGATCTTCATTCCATAATAAGTTCGTATCATCTTAGGGGCATTCCCGCCTTAAAGTCTTTAATCAACTATACTAATAACAAATAAACATAACTATCACATTCTACTATAAAGATTTTTCCTAGAAGTCTATGTTCAAAACTAAAAATACATAAACTTCCTAAAAACTCCTAGTAGTGTGAGCTCAACCTGGCACACTGGGCTCCTCGGGCCAACCATAGTAATCATACTGTAATAGAAAACTATAAGGGTATAAGCAAATCTAGCTAAGTGAGATAATTCCTAACTATATAACATTTCCATATGACAATCAAGTTATTTAATTCAAACATATGTAATGCATCAATCACATGATCAACCAAATACACAAGATTAACGGAAATCAAGTGTAGCATGGATTTAACCCTCCATGACAAGGTTGGGTGGTTACAAACCCATACGACCATCAATATTTGCAGATTTACCAGCCTACTTGCCTGTAGACTTCCTGGCTCCTACTGGCCCATGTAGACTTACCGGCTCCTACTAGCCACCACTACCACTTCCTTGTTTCCCACACGAAGAATAGTACGAAATAAATGTGACTCACAATATGATACATGCATAAATTTCAATTAAACATTTAACCATATAAGTTGAATTCATGTTAAAGGTGATCAATCATAACTTCATCATATCCATACAAGAATCACACTTTTATTTAACATATCCTCTTTCGATATACTTAGTTTTCATTCAACAATTATTTCATACATTTGTTCGTTTGTCTTTTCCTAAATTTCTAGTTCCACTAATTACAAGCACAAACAAGGAAATGTAACTTAGGAAAAGAATTAACTCACTCCATAATTGGTAAGTCTAATCGAAATAATCCTCTGGATAGACGATCTCGGGTCCCTCGTCACCTAAACAAAATGAAATACTCAAAATGAGTCTTTCATAAAACTTCTATTCTTGAAGTTTCAAAATTTCTCTTAAAATCGCGGTAAAAATCGTGTAAAGGGAAATTTCAACTTAAAATGGTCATAACTTGCTCATTTTAACTCGGAATTTCGCGTATAATATGCCGTTTTCTACCTACTCGAAAAGATCTACACGTTTCTAAGCTTATTTTCATAAAACTAGGTCGTTCGGGTTCCAAAAGGATAGCGAACATATTTGTCACGGATTTGCAAAAACTTGTTTTCCTTCTTGTAAGCAAAGCTCAATTGAAAAGATAAATATTTCAAGTAATTTGTGAAATTTTTTGAAAGGTATATAGATATATGTAATGACTCATAACAAATGGATGAAGTAAATGAAGTTGTCTCAACTTATAAAAAGTAAGGTTTTAAAAGACTTTGAACTTGAAATTCTATTGAAATATTCATTTTATTCTTTGAAAGATTTTGAGTTATTGGAGATGAATATTCTTTTTCCAAGTTTAATCTCTTGTAATTACTTTAATTTCCTAAAGTGTGGTTTTATTTTCTAAACTTGTATTCCAATAACTTTCAAGAGTGATATTTTTGTTCTTGTAATGATTTTAAAAGAATTTCTAACACTTGATGAAAAGCAAGTTTTTATAAAACTTTTTGTTTATTTATGAAAATCATTTCTAAGCATGTTCATGGGTTCTTTGAGAAATCTATTTTCTACATTTATTAAAAAGAACCTTTAGTTTTAGAAAAACATTTCTTTATCTTTGTTGAGACAAAAACATTATGTTCATGCATGCATATGAATCATAAGCTATGAAATATGAAAAGAACATAATAACTTAAAGAATAAGCATATAAAGAAATAAATCAAGTATTGGGACCTTATCCTTCATCAAGGTACCCCAGGACTAAGAAAAGACTAGTCCGAAAAGAAAAAGAAAAAGAATTGTTTTGACTTGATGAGGACAAGTCTAAGACTAGAATGACTAGTCTTAAAATCAACTTGAAATTGCAATAAAGTAAAAAATTGCATGAAAGATAAATAAATTGCAAGACAATGAGCTTATATGCTCTAAATAGTATATATAGCTATATAGATATATTAGATAGTAACATAAAGGAAACATAAGGAACATAAAGGAATTTGTGATGATGAACAAAAACAAAGTATGAACCTATTGTTGCTTCTTAACCTTCATGGTTTTAGAAAACACACATTAAGTTCATACTAAGGAGATGAACATAAAGAAATCTTGGAGGATTTTCTTGAAGAAAGTTTACCTAAAGAAGAAACTAAAGAAAGCTTCTTGGAAGACTTCTTGGAGAGGATTTTTGAGAGATTTTGAGAGAGATTTTGGTATAGTAACTTTAGAGAAGAAGTGGTGTGAAAGAAGTGAAGGTATGAGGGGGTATTTATAGGAAAATATGGGAGATAAATTGTGTTAATTAAATAATTAAAAAATAAAACAATTTGAGGGGATTATAGAGGGCGCCGGCGCAAATTTGATGTATTGGGAAGAGGAGAAATTTTTTTTTTTTTGTTATTTTGTTAATTAAAAGTAAGAAATGAAATATGTGAAGTTGTATTGGAAATGAAAATGTGTAAGAAATAGGTGTATGGTTTGTAAGAATAGGTTGTAAGAAAAAGTAGAGATAGATGAATAGTGTAGAATAGTAGAAAATAGTGTAATGTAAAAGTAGACATGACAATTTAATGCCGGTAGTAAGAAAATACGCGTATAAAAGCGATATCTGATATTTTTAGCTACCGAAAAATTACGAAATTAATATGTTTGGAAATCTCATTTTTTACGAGTCTAACGGTATATTCGGAATATTTTTCCTATTTTGGGCTTCCGACACGTTTTTCAAGAACTATGTCCGATCGGGCTCAAAGGACACTCGAATTCCTTCAATCTGATATTTTTATATAACCTATAGCTATTACGAACTATAATAGCTAATTTTTCCAATTTCGTTTTCTAGGGCTTTAGAAAACGGCCATGCCGGAGTTAAGCGGTTACGGTAAACTAGGGTTTTGGTTGACTTATGAATCCCGTTGACTTCCGATTAGGGTTTAAGCTTTTAAATTTGGATCCAAAAATTCGAGGACTTACAATTATGATTAGATCTTCTTACCTGAACCAAAATTTTGATCTTCTCTTGTATGGAAATCTTAAGAAATGTTCTTTTTGTCAACAAGAGGTGAATTTTATGGGATTTGTAGTTTCTAGTTCAGGTGTTTAGGTTAATGGGGAGAAGATTAGGGCTATACTAGATTGGCCTACACCACAATTAGCCTTAGAAGTAAGAAGCTTTCATGGCTTAGCTTCTTTCTACAGAAGGTTTGTTAGAAATTTTAGTAGCATCATGAGTCCTTTGACTGAGCTGACTAAGAAAAAGGTGTCTTTCGTGTGGGGAGAGAAAGCTCAAAGGAGTTTTGAGAAGATAAAGATTCGATTGACTAATACCCCAGTATTAGCTTTGCCTGACTTTGATAAGACCGTTGAGTTGGAGTGTGATGCATCAGGGATCGAGATAAGAGCTGTATTGATGCAGGAAGGGTGTCATATCACCAATTTCAGTGAGAAATTGAGTGGGGCACTACTTAATTATTACTTGTATGATAAAGAGATTTATTTAGTAGTACATGCTTTGATGACTTGGTAGCATTATCTTCTTCCAAAGGAGTTCATCATCTACACTGACCATGAATCCTTGAAACATTTCAAATGGCAGTAGTTGTAAACCCTTGGTTTTTAGAGTAATCCTAAGCCTTAACCCTAAATCGGGAATCAACCAGAAACCTTAAGTCAACAAATCTTAAGTTAAACCCTACAGTTTAGACCCGGAAATTTCGTGTTCGTAAACCGAGAAGTCGAAAATTAAGTAAAGTGTGTAGAATAGTCCGTAATAATATTTGATTTCTTAAAAATATCAGATTGGTTGATTTTTGGCTTATTTCGAACCCGATTGAATATTGTTTTTGGAAAGCGTGTGCCGGGGCTTGGAAAATTAAAAATATACCTTTAATATTTTTTAGAGTCGTATTTTCATAAGGATTTCAAAAATATCGAGTTCATAATTTTTTGGAATCTAAAAATATCAGTTATAGCTTATGTAAGCATATTTTAACCGTACTATTAACTTATTTTTTGAAATACTAAAATAATTCAATTGATTATTTAATTTTATTTATGAATTTTCTACCACTCATTTAAAATATTTTTCTTAATTTATTTTATGTATTTTTCTTAACAAAAGCACTTTTTCAACCCATACATCAAGTACACTTCAATTGTCACTTCTGCACATTATTCATGTTTTCTTTCACTGTAAGCTCCGGAAAATTTGAGTAAATAATTCCAAAATGAACTTCAAAAATAAACCCTAAATATGACTCCAAATTAAACCGAACTTCGACTGATCCTAAATCACGAACGAATTTAGAAATTTCTAATCTTGAGAAAAATAAGAATCCTTAAAAATAAATAAGAACTCAATATACTTCAAATCCAAAACCACTACGTATGACAAATTCCATATTTAACTGTGACTTATAAAATCGGGTAATGTAGAACCCAAAAACAAATTATTAAAAAGTAAATAACGATAAACCTTCGGAAATCAAACTCAATTCAAGAATTCCGAAAACGTTAAGAGATATTAAATACTTACAAAAATAAAATTTAAAATAATTATCTCAAACTAAATATGTTGTATAAACATAAAATGCCAGTTTCCAAATTGGCAAAGGTCTAAATCGAAAAATCACCGGGAACCCTAAGTGGAATACAGTAGTTTAAACCCGGCAATCTTGCGCCCTTAACCCTAGAGGTTGAGGTGTAGTTTAAGTGTATAGAATAGCTCGTAGTAATATAAGGTCGCTTAAAAATATCAGATTGGTAAATTTTTTACCTATTTCGACCCCGTTTGGATACAGACTTTGAAAAGCATGTCTCGGGGCTCGAGATAACAAAAATATACCATTAGTACCATTAGACTCATATTTTCATAAGGATTTCTAAAATATCATTTTTATAATTTTTCGATAACTAGAAATATCTCATTTTGCAATTATATTCGTATTTCATTATTATCGGTAATTAACTAGTGTTTTGGTACTATTCAATACTATTCATTATACAATTTTATTATTCTTATAAATCCTTATATTTTTAGATAAATATTTTATATATCATAGAAATTTTTTTTTTCAAAAATTTCATTCGTTTTAGGTTTTTACAAAATCAGTTTCTGTTTAAGACCCGATACTAAAAATAAAATAAATTAATTTAATAATTTAAAATTATTTGAAAAATATTTATATTTCATAAAATATTTTTTTTGAATTTTTCGAGTTATAAAAATATCAATTATAGCTCATATTTGCGTATTTTGATCATACCGATAACTTATTTGCTAATTCACTAAAATAAATAAATTAATTATCTTATTTTAATTATTAAAAATATGCTACAAATATTTGGAATGAATTTTCTATTTATTTTTATTTTTATTTTATTTTATTAAGAAAGTACTCTTACAATCTATACCTTTAAGTACAGCTTTCACACATCTATCTTCTTTATGGCTGCCTTGTCTCTTGAAATGCTCCAAAAAATTAATTAAAATAACCCTCTTTCAATCCTTCTTCAAGAAGCTACACTTATACATTAATTATGCATTACATTTTCAAGTCAAAAACCAACCAAACATCTCTCTCTCTTGCTCATTTTCACGCCCGCTGTAATAGTTTTATTACTGCCCATTTAATTATTTTTTTTCTTCATTTAATGTGTCTTTAATTCATTTTTATCTTTCTCTCTCATTCACACATTAACCCTTTGTCATTCTTTATACTTTTCCTCTCTTTTTTCCTCTCTTTCTTTCTTCTTTTGTTCTAGTTCTTACAAGAACACTTGCTGCCCCTATTTCTTATATGAGCTTCCACACATATTTCTTCAAGATCCTCTGATAAAACTCTTGCCCAAAGCTTCCATAGATGATATAGGTAAAGTATCGTGAGAGTTTCATTCATCAAATGACCTTTCATGAGCTTAAAAGCTAAGAATGATGATGCCAAAATGAAACACTCCTTTTATCCATGATTATTTTCTTGTATCATTATTATTTTCTTGCTAAAAGTAGTTACATTTTGTAGATCTAACATTTTTTTGTAGCTTAGATTTTGTTTATGTATCAGATCTTGTCATATGAGTTATTATTTTGTTAGCTAATGATTTATGCATATATTCACCATTCACATAACTATTTTAGTGTTCATGTATTTATAACTAGTATAGTAAATTAGATCTAGTTGTTTTAGGTTCATAAATGCATTAAACTTTTGATTTATTTTCTTAAATAACTTGTAATAGCTTGATGATAGTATAAAAGTTTTAAAAAGCTCAAGATCTATTTTAGTTTCAACAAAAATCAATTTTGAAAATTCGGATAAAAAGGAAACCATATTTAAAAAAGCTATTTTTCAACTTCAAAATGTATATTTCTCATTTAAAATGAAGGGCCTAAAGAATAAATATCATAAATGAATGATTTTGAGGAGTAAAGTTTAGATCTATGAGTTTATAGTTTACTACCATGGATTTCATTTATGTTCATGATCATAGAAAGTGTAGATTGTCATGCCCCGAGAGATACCCTAAACGTGACAGTCCGCCATACACAATATTAAAGCCTAGGAATGACTACCTCAGTCATGCAGAGGCTTCCATATCATGTACAAGGCGTACATCACAACCAAGGGAATCCATCAGAGTAGCGTAATTTATATTGATAATAAATAAGTAACAAGGCAAAGAGAATATAAAACATAAACATGTTAAATTACAATCCTTAGGGCGTATCCCTCTATTGTCTTCAAATAAATATACATCTTAAAATCAACATAACACCAATCACATAAGTCATTACATATAAAGAACCTTACAAAGTTACTTCATCTTATGATTCCATTTCCTTCATAGAAGCTTAACATCCTTCAATGACTTCCTTAATGTCATGATCCTCAATTTAAGCCATGGGTATACCTGTTTAAACAAAATCTATAAGGGTATAAGCTACAACTAGCTTAGTGAGATATTCCTTTTCATTCGCACCATATATTCAAACAAGTTCATTTAGATTTTCACACATATGCTATGCATACAATGCAATAATCACGTGATTATGCAAATATATATAGTTATCCGGAAACCATATATAGAACGGATTTACCCCTCCATATCAAAGGTTAGGGAATCGGGGTTGAAGATCCTCGATCTTCTACTGCTAGTCCCTAGGTCCTCACCCACAACGTTCGGTTGGCTTAGCTCCAAACCTAGAGTCGCTTTCCTCGAGCGATTTGGATTCTCCAGGAAGGAACATGGCCCGTGTCACCGTACGATCACAGCCAATCCAACTCTACGTGTAGGAGTAGCAGCCTTCTGAAAGAGATGTGACTCAATGGATGCTATGCATGAGTGTTTCATTTTTCTTAAGCCAAACCTTATTAAGGTTTATTAGGGGGTGATCAATCAATTAGCAATTAATAAGCAGTCATACAAGTAAGTAAACAAAATTATTTAAACAAGCAGTTTGAAGTTGCGATATTCTTAATCTTCATTTCACGCATAAATATAGAATCACATATATATACTCATAATCCCGAATTCCCCACATGTATATCCATTTTTATCTTTTCTTAGTATACTAATGCTACTACTTTACAAGCACAAGCAAGGTAACGAAATTAAGAGGAATAACTCACTCGTCCATTTCGCTATCTTCTTAGCCGTAGTAATCCTCAGGAAGGGTAATCTTGTATCTTTCATCACCTAGACAAAAGAAATACCCAGGATAAGTATTTCATAGAAATTCTACTTGAACTTTCTAATTCTATTTCTCTATGTCCGTTAAATTCGTATAGAATGAAATTCCAATTTAAAATGGCCATAACTTGCTCATTTTAACTCGGAATTTTGCATATAATATACCGTTTTCTACCTATTCGAAAACATCTATCCATTTCTAAGGTTATCTTTGTCATATAAGGTCATTTGGGTTCCAAAAACGTTGCGTACAGATTTAAAATGAATATTTCTAAACTTTTGCAAAATCAGTTTCTAACTCAATCTTCATTTTAAAGAAAATCCTTTTGTAACAATATATATATATAATAAATATATATTTGATAAATACTTTGATTATAGGTAAGCTCACTTTATATGCAAAAATTCTAATGGTAGTGTCTCAACAATTTATTTCATAAAACAATTCATTTTGAGTTGTTAAAACTTTAACTTTGATAATTTCTTTTCAAGTATTTAAAGAAACTTTATATTTTTCTAGGTTGTTATAAATGAGTATATTCTTATTTTATTTTCTTCATTCTTTTTCTAAAAACAAGTAAATTTTCTTTTAACCTTTAGTCTTGTATAAATTTCAATTCTAAAGATCAAATTTATCAAAAGTGTATTAGGTTGTTGAAAACCTTTTTGTATTTATACTGGTTTTAGAAAATCAGTCTTGTCTTCCTTTATTTATTATTTTAAAATATAAGTTTTTGTTTTCTAAAAATTGTTCTTTTATTTTCTTTGAAAAGAATTCTATTTGTTGATAAAAATCCATTATTTTTAATCTTATCTTATTTATATTCTTTGAAAATAAGTTCCTTCTTTAGAAATTTGAAAATCATTATTTTTCCTAAGTGGTTTATAACTTTATGGGTTGAATTCATCTTGACCTTAAAAACTAGTTTGTTTCTTAGTTTTGTTATGGAGTGAAAAAGAGTTTAAATCTTAAGCTTTTCGTAAAAACTTTTAATATTAACAAATTATTTTACTAAACTTTCACCATAATATACAAAGAAAATATTTATTTCTTATGTTTTCTCGGTAAACTATCTTTGGTATTTAAGAAAACTTTGAGAAAACTTGTGTTACTTTGTTTTTATGTTGTTGATAATAACTTCATTATTTTGTGGCAATTCACATAATAGAAAAGTTGGTTTTAAGTTCCTTTAGTAAAGTAAAATTCCAATTTCAAATTAGTTGAGACAATATCATTATGTAGATGCAAGTATTATAAGCATGTAAAATAAAAACATAAGAAAATGCTAGAAACAAATAATAAGCAAGAAAATAAAATATCAAGTATTGGGAACCTTAGCTTCATCAAGGTATCTCGGTCAAGTATTGGGAGCCTTAACTTTATCAAGGCATCCCGGGACTAAGATTGGACTAGTCCCAAAAGATTAAAGAAAATAAATAAAAGATTGTTTTGACTTAATATGAACAAGTTTAAAACTAGAAAGACTAGTCTTAAAGAAATAGCATGAAATAAATTGCAAAGCATGAAATTAAATAATAACAAGTGAGCTCATATGCTCTAAAGATTATATATATATAAATATATTAGTTATATATGAATTAGCATTATAACAACAATAAAATCAACATAACATAATAAAATGGGAAGTTTATGCATAAGAAAAAAACATGAACATGTTGTCGCTTTTACTACTCATATGAGTTTCAAAACAACACCATGGTCATGCCAAGTTATATGACATAGATAACTAAATGGTTAGAAGAAATTTTACCTAAGGTATTTATGTGGTATGAAGATGGTAGTGAATGTATGGTTATGTGGTTATGGAGGAATGATAGTTGTATTGTATAAAGAGAAATTCTTATGAGTATTTGGTGAAAGAGAGTTTTGGTAGAATAAAAGTTTATGGAGAGTGTTTGTGTAGAGAATTTGAGAGAGTTTTGGTAGTGAAATGAATTATGTGAAAGAATGAAAAAGGAAGGGGGTATTTATAGAATTTTGGAGTGAAAATTAGGTGTAATAAAGTAATTTGAAAAAGAAAAATAAACGAGAGGAAATGAGGGGAGGGTAGCACCGGCCATGGGGGGTGTGAGAGAGAGAGAGAGAGAGAGAGAGTTGATTTTTGTTTGTATTTTGTAAAAAAAAAAATAATTAATATGTTGTCATGCCCCATAGGGTATCCTAAACGTAACAGCCCGCCACATACTAAATAAGACTCTCAAATTCCCTATCCGAGCCCTTCGGGAGTCTTATATAGATGTAAAGCGTTCCTTTACGACAATAGAATACTCAACCAATGGAGTTAAATAGTTTAATGTGGCATTCATTAGCCATAGATAATAAACCAAAACGCATAATTATACTTTACAAAATCTAAGGGGCATTCCCCCGCAAAATAATATCAAGTCCATTACAGTCATCCAGAGTCCTTTAGTTTCCGACGGAAGTCTATACAAAAAGAATGAAGTAAACTTCTATGGGAAACTCCTATCTCCGGTACCTGAGCTGTGTCTTGCCTCGGTCTAAGCCAGATAAACTCCTGCTGCAATAAGTAAAAACTATGGGGGCGTAAGCTAACTAGCTTAGTGAGTAAGAACTTCCATATCACAATTAAGTACAATTTATTCAAACAAGTGATTATTCAAGCAAGTGTATGCATCAAACAAATGAGTTCAGCAAACATATGACCAACCAGAAATCATATGTGGATGGACTTGCACCCTTCATCCCGGGTTAGCAGATTAACGAATCCTACGGTACGACGCCATTTAAGCTCACGGTCAACTAAACAATAATTCGTTTTATGGATCACGATTAACCAACATATTCGTTTTATGGATCACGAAAAACTAACCAATGCTAATGCTCCATCCCCTTCGTGATATGAATGAATCCATTTACAATTGAAGTCGAATATACATTAGTTCAATTCTTTTAGGTGACCAACAAGTATTAGCAGACATTCAATATAAGATACTAGCTAACCAGTCAATAGCTTAACACCCGGTTTCGATATTTGTTAAGTTCCATTCCGCACATCAACAGCAGACAAATATACAATTCCCATATCCCCATCATGCATATCCATTTTTATCTTTGCCTACTCACTAGTGCCACTACATTACAATCACAATCATTAATTGAGAGTGGAAGTAAAACTCACTCGGCCATTGGACCGGTCTTTCTAGTAGTAATAATAGGGCGGTAAGGTGTCGTCTTGCTCGGGATCACCTACCAAGTAAGAATAACCCTAATGAGATTCTCATCATGTAACTAATTCAAACTATGCATCTAGACTAAATGAATTCGGTATTCTCGCTATTTGCGGAATCTCCGACTTAAAACGGCCATAACTTGGTCATTTTAACTCGGAATTTCGCAAATTTTATATCGATCTCTATCTACTTCAAAGATCTATCTATTTATAATATTAATTTCAAGTTTTGAAAACTAAGGTTACGGAACAGTAGGATCAGATCTGTTCCGTAAATCCTCCAATTCCGAAAATTTGTTTTGCTTTTGATGAGAAATGTTCCTAGTTGATGATTCATGCATAAATGGCATATGAATGAATTCCTAACATGGATATCATGTAATGAACTCCCTATATGCGTGGTTTTGATGATCTTTGATGATAGACTCTTATGAATTCCTAGTTATCAAGAATTTCCTTAATGACCCCTTACAAGAAGTTATTATCACCAACCTTACATCCCCTAATGTTTTTATGATTTTATCCTTAGAATTTACTTATCATCTAATTAAAAATGAGTTCCCAACATCCATATTAATCATGACCTTCATTCATGCATAAAAACCCACATTTTTCATTGAGTAAATATGTTTTTGAATAAGCTACTCATAAAAATCCGAATTTTGTAATTTTTCTTTTCTTGCATTTTCCTTGTGAGAAAACTTGTTTAATGTATCAAAAATTGGGACTCCAATATATTTATTATCTAAAGACTTCATTTAGCTTATAAAACATGCCATCTAAGCTTAGATACTAAGTGTTTGTGTGGGCATCACCCAAAAATACGAATTTGACTATACATCCATAATTCAATATTTTTCATTCTAACTTATCTACTTGTTTTACATTTATATCATGCCTAAAGTCATCTAAACTTATGGAAATCATTCCTTCAATATACCTATTACACATACCCTTCATTTTTCATGTGAAATATGAGTTTAAAGGTGGTTTTGGGTGTTTTTAAGTAGGGTTCCAAATCCATCCGAATTTCCAACAAACCATTTCTAACAAAACCTTTTATTTTTCAATATTCTTGCCTCCTATATATGAAGATCTACTATCTAACATCTCTATACATATACAAGACTACATTTTTATGATTATCAATGCATGGAAATTAAAATAACTCTATGATCATACATGTAAATGAAGATGTGAGTGTCTAAACATTAGATCTACTAACTATAATGCATGAATCATAAATCTCATGGCATGAACATCAATATATATACAAGATCTCTACTTTACATACATGAACAAGATGATATCTTAACATAAACTCATTTAAACTCTAAATCCATGTCTTGTGATGGCTTGATATTCTTGTTCATGTGTTTTCATGTCCCTAGCATGAGCTCATTGGGATTAAATGAGAAAACACACAAGATATAGCCTTGCCATTACAAGATCTAGGAAGAACAAAGCCTAAAATCAACATACCAAAGGAGTTTTGAAGTAGAAAAGAGAAGAAAATGAGTTGAGCTTGTGAGAGTGGGGGAGGGGGAAGCTTACGGCACCAAGGAGGAGGAAAGGGGGAGTTTTCTCTTTTTGAAAAAAATGAAACAAGTGAAAAATGAAGAGAGAGAGAGAACATTTAGTTTATATATTAAGTGGATTAGGGTTTAGTTAAATAAAATTGAGTAAATAAAACAATTGAGAGGGAAGAAAGGGGGGGGGGGGGGGGGGGGGGGGGGGGGGAGGGGGTGCGGCCATCACTTGTGTGTGTGTGTGTTTTGAAATTTTGATATTTTGTAATTTAGATAATTAAAATGTAATAAATGTGATAATTTATTAAGAGACAAAATTCATTGGAAAAGAAAATTGAAATGAGTAGTTGTAAGGATGTAAGAATAGGGTATGGGTAGTGTGTAGTGTAGGTTGTACTTGTGAATAGTAGACAAGACATCTACTTTACCGGTTGTAACGAAAACATGGGAAAAGATATAACTGTAATTTTTATAACCCGGAAAATTATAAAATTGATATTTTTAGAATCCTTATAAAATTACGGTTCTAATGAATATTCCGGAACACTTTTCTGAGTTCGTGGTCCAGGGCACGCTTTTCCTTAATTGAGCTCGGGAAGGCCCGAAATTGAAAAATTCTCGAATTTAAAACTTTCAAAGGTCTAAAATATACTTTAGAACATAATTCAACTTCATTTACTTTATAAAACTTCTTTATATGAAACCGAAGGAAAGCGGATTTAGGGTTCCTACTTCTCTCTTACTAGACTCAAACTGGACCGGATTAGGGTTTCGATTCCAGTTCCCGGGTTTTCTTAACTACTGTGATTACCGGGGTTTACATATGTAAGGTATGATTCTATATAAGATGTATTGGAAATATAAAAAGTAAGAAAATAGGTATGTAGGTAGTAAGAAATAGGTGTAAGAAAAAGTAGAGATAGTGAAATAGTAATGAATAGTAGAAAAATACTATGAATGGTAGACTAGACAATTAATGTACCAGTAGTAATAAAAATACGCGTAATAATGCGATATCTGTAATTTTAGCTACCGAAAAATTCTAAAACTGATATTTTTGAAATCCTTGTTTAATTATGAGTTTTTTGGTGCTAATGAAATATTTTTAATATTCCGAGCTCCGGGACACGCTTTTCGAGAATTGATCCCGTTTGAGTCCGAAGGACACTCAAAATTTGCGAATATGATATTTTATGTTACCCTATATTATTACGAACTATTTTAAGCCATTAACTTAATTTCGTTTTCTAGGGTTAAGAATGCGGGATTGCCGGATCTTAATCACTAGGGTTTGTTATAAGCTTTGTTAACTTTTAGGGTTCTGGTTTGGCTTCCCGTTTTTGTCAAATTATTCGTAAGATCATATAATTTTCGAGTTTTGACCGTTTTATAATTTTAGCTCCATATCTAAGGTTTACCTTATTTTATTTGTGATTATTTAATAGTCTTTAGTTCTCAGGATCGTTTAACAGAATCTAGGTTATGAGTTGACTCAGTTTGACTTTTGGTAAAAAAAAAATTGAAATTTCTGATTCTGAAATTTACCGAATGATTTAAGATCTTATCATTTCGTTGTTAAGTGGTATTTGGATATATCGTTTTGTTTTGCGTTTTAGGAATCGGGTAAACGATTTGTTTGGCGTACGGATGCTGATTTAACCGATGGTTGGATTTTATATTTTATTTCAAGGGTTCTTGTTTTCTCAAGACTAAGAATTTTCGTTTTTGACTTGATTTAGAATTTGGTTTTAACTTGAGTCGATTTTCGGGATTTCAATTTTTGTATTAGACTTCTAGGATTATTTTCTATGAATTACGATAATTTTCGAGGGTTTACATAGATCTTGGCTTTGAACTTGAATAAAAATAGTGAAATTAGTATCTTGACAAAACCTATATTCAAAAACCACTTTCCAAGTCTCAAAATAGGAGTTTTAGTGGATATTTATCATCAAGACTTTTTTTTACAAGAAACAAAGGTGATTTTCAAAACAAAAATCTCATTTTCGGATTTAGGCCAAGGCATAGTTTAAAAAAATGTTTTCCAACTCAAAAGTGAAGTTTTTATTTAAGAAATGGAAGTCTCTTAAGATAGGATATGTAAAGGATGATTTTTCCTAAGTTTAGATGGATTTTATCAACAAATATGTCCAAAAATAAATTTGGCAAATTCGGATCTCAACCAAGGCCAATTTTGAAAACCCATTTTTCAACACTAAAATGAAAGTTTTGTTTAGAAAATGGAATGCTTATGGAATAGGTATCAATAGGAGATTTTTTTTTATAAGTAAATAGTAGATCTACTAGTAGAGATTCTCAAAAATAGGAAGAGATTACAAAATATGAAATTGAGTTTTATCAAAATTTTGTAAATTCGGATGGTTTCAAAACCATGCCTTAAAAACCCATTTATCAACTCCAAACTTGTGTTTATATGAAAAATGAGAGTTTAGGTCATATGTATCATCAAGTAATGATTTTTATAAATTAAGATGAGATTTGCTAAGAAAAATATGTAGAACAAGGAGTAGAAATAAAGTAGGAAAAATTTGAGTTGTTGTCATTTTAAGAAATTTGTAATTTTGGAGTGAGTTCATGAAAACACCTATTTTCCAAACTCAAAATGAAAGTTTTATTATATAAATGAAGTCCTTAGTGGCTAGGTATGGTTGAGCCTTGATTTTCTAAGTATCAAATGAGTTTACTTAAAGGAATCATCACAAAAACAACTTTTACGAATTCAGATTTTGGGATGAACCAATTTTGAAAACATGTTTACAAAGTATAAAATGGGAATTTTTATTGAAAAACAAAGGCCTTAAGGAATATACATAATGAAGGCTTAATTTTAACAAGATTAAATAAATTTTCTTCAAGGAATTTTTCTAAAAACAAGTGGGAATTACCAAGACTACAAGACTAGCCTATCTATTTTGATTTTTCATAAAGGCTTACAAAGAAAAAGTTTTCTAAAAATTTCTTTTATTAAATATCATCAAGAACATGTATATATATATATATATATATATACATATCTCATGACATATCATTTATGGTAGTAACTTGTTCATATTGCATGTATACTTGCTTTGGATAGTAGAAGCATTACAAACATTTATAAAATTATTTTTCAAAATTGGAATTTGCTATTGTTCTGATATGATCCGATCTTTTCGAAGCTTCAATGTTTTCAAACTTAAATATGATATAGAATTAGGTAGATCTTTCGAAGTAGATAGAAATCGATATATAATTTGCTAAATTTCAAGTTAAAACGACCAAGTTATGGTCCTTTTAAATTGGAATTCCTACTTAGGACGAGAATTACGAATTTGATAGTTTGTATAAGATAGTTTGGATTAGTTAAGTGATGAAATACTTATTAGGTATTTCTTCCTTTTTAGGTGACCCCGAAATCGATGATTCTATACCACCAGATTATTTTTACTAAGAGACAGATGATCCAATGACCGAATGAGTTTTCCTCTTATTTTGTTACCTTGATTGTGCTTGCAGCTAGTTGTATTAGAATTAGGAAAAGATAACATTGTGATGAGTTGTGATATAATCTTGGTTGAATGAATGATAAGTATATCAAGGCGAGACTTTTTTGTAAAATCATTGTATGAGTTAGCATAGACTTGAATTGTTTGAAATATTCTATGATCGCTCTTAACCTACACAACTAACATGCCACGATTATATGAATAAACTGTACATGCATATCACGTAGTAAGTCACATTGCATTAGCTAATATACCTTTGGTGGGACAAAAGTATATTAACAAAAGGTGAGGGGGCCTTGTTAACATTAAGGATGCGAGATCGCTTAAGTTAACGGATGTGGGGTAGGCACATAAAACTACTACAATAAAACAACAGAGGTTGTATAACTAAGAGAAAGAGATCGAGATCGCAATTATGGTTGCATGACTTATGGACCATCCCACTCAAGATTGGAATTATGGTTGCATGTCTTATGGACTATCCTAATCCCGAATGGAGGGCGTAAATCCATTCACATATAGCTACCAGAAAGTCATATGCTTGTCTGCTCATGTGTTATGGGAACTCTCACTAAGCTAGTGTAGCTTATACCCCAATAGATGTTTGAATAAATAGGTTGATGGGAGAATACTACTTGGAGACCTAGATGGTTGGAGCCGAATATAACTTTGGGATTTCGACAGGAAGAAAAATGCTTGAAGATATTAGCTAGATTTTGTAAATGTTTTGTACTAGTTCTATGTAGTGAAATCTTTTGATGAATTAAAATTGAAGTACAGTAATTTGTATTTGAAGTATAGTGAATTGTATTTCCTTTACATTGTTACTCAACTTGTATCAATGTAAAATATATCACTTTGATGTGTCTCATCTATGTGTTAGATGCCTTATACATAGTATGGAAGCCTTCGCGTGACTGAACGGTCATTCCTTGGTTTAATATTGTGTACAGCGGACTGCCACGTTTAGGGTACCCTTCAGGACATGACGTTCACTCTTTCTACACTCAAGTTCCATGCATGGAAGTTGACCACACTCTCAAAATCAGCCACTTTTCTTTTATTTTATTGATTTATTTAATGATTTAAAGTCTCTTTTAGTTAGCAAATTGAGTAACACAAGTTACACTTTCAAAATTCAAGTTACAAGCCAACTAAATCCTCCTCTCTCTCCCTATGAAAATCATGCCCAACCTCTCTTAATTTCTGCCATTGTTTTATTTTTTTCCTATCAATATTTAACACACTTTTATCACACTTCTCTCTCTATTCTAAAGCCTCTTACTTACACACTTTCATTCTTTGTAACCCTACATCATTTACTCTCTCTTTTTCCCTTCTTTATCTTTTTCTTAGCCTTGTTCTTGTAAGAAACCAAGCTGCCCCTATCTCAAAATATTGCTTCCATATTCTATTCTTGAAGACTCTTCAAGTAAACTTTCTTCTTAAGCTTCCATAGATGCTATAGGTTGATTATATGAAGGTTTCATGCATCAAAGGACTCTCCATAATGCCTAAAGGCTAGAGATGATGATGCCAAAACTTTGAAACACTCCTCTTATTTATGACTGATATTGATATTGCTATATTTGTAGTCTTTAAGACTTTATTATCTTCATATTTATATTATACTTTGTAGATCTAATTTTTATGAAACTTTGGTTATGTTTATGTTTAGATCTATAGGTTTAGGGCTTACTACCATGTATTTCTTTTATATTTATGCTCATATTATGTGTAGATCTTAGATTTGAACTTGAATAAAAATGGTGAAATTCGTATCTAGGCAAGACCCATATTTAAAAACCACTTTCGAAGTGTTAAAATGGAAGTTTCACTTGAACTAATGAAGGCTTAATGGGTATATATCATCAAGACTTCATTTGATATGGTTCAAAGGTGACTTTCAAAGATTATTTTTCAAAACAAAAATCCTATTTTCGGATTTAGACCAAGGCATAGTTTAAAAACATGTTTTATAACTCAAAAATGAAGATTTTATTCAAGATATGGAAGGCTCTTAAGATAGAATATGTAAAGGATGATTTTTCATAAGTCTTGATGGATTTTATAAAAAGATATGTTCAAAAACAATTTTTGAAAATTCGGATCTAAGCCAAGACCCATTTTTGGAACCCATTATCTAACTCAAAATGAAGATTTAGACAAAAATATAAAGGGCTCTTAGTATATATATCCTAAGGATTGGATTTTCATATGTTTAGATGAGTTTTCCTAAATGATATTTCTAAAATAGAAAGTTTTGTAAAAGACAAGTCTAGGTCTTATTTTCATTCTAAAACTCAAGGAAGAAATTTGGATCTAGGAAGAGATGAATTTTGAAAACCTTATTTTTAGACTTCAAAACAAGAGTTGTATATGGAAAATGGAATTCTTTGGTAATAGGTGACATAAGAAAATTATTTTCATGGAGTCATGTAAGTTTTAGCAAGGGATTTTCTCAAAACAAGAAAATGAGTTTCAACTCAAAATTTCAAATTTTACAAAAGTAGATTCTTGGAATTTTCATTTGGACAATATCATTAGGATCATATAAGTATTTAATCTTTATCTTTGGCTAGAAGTTCTCTTTACAAGTGTAAAGCTAATATAAGTTGATCTAAAAATTAAATGGAACAAAAGTAACAATTTTCAATAATAACTCAAAACTGGAATTTTCGTACCCTGATGTACAGTATCTTTTCAACCCTTAAATGACCTTGGATGTTTGATTTAACTTGGGAAATGGCTAGATCTTTCGAATTAGATAGAAATCGATATATAATATGTGTAATTTCGAGTTAAAATGAGTTAGATATGACCATTTTAAGTTAAGACTTCAACTTAGGCGAAAATTGACGAACTTCGTAGATATAATTGTTAAGTTTATTAGAATTTTATGAGAAGTACTCATTGCGGGTATTCCTTATACTTAGGTGAATTGGAGGATGGATTTCCACTCCCTGAGGACTACTACGACTAGTGGATTTCTCTCCATAGCCGAGTGAGCTCATTTCTTAAATAGTTATGCTCATGTATGTGCTTGTAATCATAGTGGCATTAGAATTTGGAAAAGATAAAATTATGATGAGTTGTGATCTAATCTTGGTTGAATGAATGATAAGTATATCAAGACGAGACTTGTTGAAAAATCATTGTATGAGCTAGTATAGACTTAGATTGTCTGAAATTCTCTATGATCGCACTTAACCTACATAATTAACATGCCACGATTATATGAATAAATTGTACATGCATATCACGTAATAAGTCACATTGCATTAGCTAACATACCTTTGGTGGGACAAAAGTATATTAGCAGAGGCGAGGGGCCTGTGTTAACGTTAAGGATGCGAGATCACTTAAGTTAACGGAAGTGGGGTAGGCACTTAAAACTACCACAATAAAACAACAGAGGTCGTATAACTAAGAGAAAGGGATTGGGATTATGGTTGCATGACTTATGGACCACCCACTCAAGATTGGAATTATGGTTGCATGACTTATAGACCACCCCAACCCCGAATGGAGGGCGTAAATACATTCACATATGGCTACCAAAAAGTCATATGCTTGTATGCTCATTTGCTCATGCATTCATATGATTGCCTAACTATAACTTGCTTGTATATATATCTTGAATGAGTTGTTATTTGGAAATGAACCTCACTAAGCTGGTTAGCTTTACCCTGATAGTTTTTGTTACAGTGTTCCCATTTTTTGTTGCTCCGAGAGAACACTTTTCACAGGTTTATCTTTTTTGGATTAAGGAGCTTTTGAAGAAGTTGGGACCTAGCTATAGGCATAGACTTCTATGAAAATCTCTTTAACATAAACTCTAATGTTTGCAAGATGGATTTACACTAGATAAACTTCTATTATTTTGGCGGGGGTATGCCCCCTTGACTTTTTAAAGACTTAACTTATTTATTTTGTTGTGATTTCTATTCTTAATGCTATTGTATGCTTTCTTAAGACTATTTGATTCAAAGTGTGATCCTAAAAATTGTGCAAGTACACCTCACACCCGATATGTAAACTTATGGGATGACTAAGGTTGTCATACTTAAGTTTAAATATCGAGTGTGGTGGACTGTCGCGTTTTGGGTACCTTTTAGGGCATGACAACAATGCTTATCTAAGCTCCAGGCAAAGTGGGTAGAGTTTCTTGAAAGCTTTACCTATGTGATTAGGTACAAGAAGGAAAATAACAATGTTGTAGCTGATGCTTTGTCACATAGGTATGTACTTATTACATCTCTTCAGTCAAAATTGCTTGGGTTTGGGTTGATGAAAGATCAATATTTTATTGATGACTATTTTAAGTCGATTATGGAGCAAAGTTTTGGGGGTTAAGTAGTAGATAGCTTTTATGTTGTGGATGGATTTCTGTATAAAGTGGGCAAACTTTGTATTCCTATGGGTTCTATCAGGGAGTTGTTGGTGAGAAAGGCTCATGCTGGCATATTGTCAGGACACATTGGTGAAAAGAGGACCTTAGAGTTATTAAGGGAGCATTTCTATTAGCCGAGTATGTTGAAAGATGTTCATAAGGTGCTAGAGCGGTGTGCAGTATGCAAGAAAGTGAAGGGTAGAAAGGAGTCTTATGGTGAAACATGCCATTGCATGTACCGACACAGCCATGGATTGATCTGAGCATGGATTTTGTCTTAGGTCTTCTTAGGACATAGAGGCAGAAGGATTCTATCATGGTGGTTGTGGACTGTTTCAGTAAGATGGCATACTTTGTGTCTTGCCATAAAATAGATGATGCTCCTTTTATTGCTAACCTTTTTGTGCAGGAAATCATTCGATTGCATGGCGTTCCACATAGTATCGTTTCAGACAGAGATACTAAGTTCCTCAGTTTCTTCTGGAGAACACTTTGGAAGCGGCTTGGTACAAAGCTCATTTACAGCACAGCAAGTCATCTACAAACAAATGGCTAGACAGAGGTTGTCAACCGCATGCTTAGATCTTTGCTGAGAGCAACAATTAGCAAGGATCTTATTGATTGGAACTTTTGTCTTCCTATTGTTGAGTTTGCTTACAATAGGTTGACTTATAGTTCAACCGATAAGTCTCCCTTTAAAGTTGTGTATGGCTTCAATCCATCCCTACCTATGGATTTGATAGCTAAACTAGCAGCAAAGGAAGAAAGCTTGATTAGAGTAGAGCAATCTCAGCAAATTTAGAAGATTCATCAAAAGGTAGCTGAGCATCTCAAGACTCAAGAACAACTAGTGATTCAGGGAAACGAGCATCAGAAGGCTAGGTCAATCAATCCAGGGGATCTAGTATCGATTCATCTTAGCAAAGATAGGTTTAACAATAAAAAGTCCTAGAAATTATCTTCCAGAACAGACGGACCATTCAAAATATTAGAGAAGATCAGCAACAATGCTTGCAGATTGGAGCTATTAGGAGACGACAGTGTTTCTGCCATGTTTAATGCCTAAGATCTTTCATTATATGTTCCAAAAGATTCTAATGAAGACCCATGAGATTTGAGGGCAAATCTTCCATAAGCTCGAGGAGATGATGGGAATCAAGTCACTCAAATTATAGGACCAATCACCAGAGGCTGAGCATGAAGATTATAGAATCTCACAATGAGAGTTTTGTTAGGCAATTTGGAGTTAGACGAAGCTCAATTGAATGATGTTCCAACAATATATTACAATTTCAATGAACTGCAGCTAAGTGTGCTTCAAAAGGGTGATTGAAAGAAGGCTGGAACGTCAATTGTTTGGAGGATGGCGGCTTAAAATTTAGACTAGCCATTCCTTTAGGCAGGCCCTAAGCTGGTGGCTTAATGCCAGCTTACTCCCATGTTTATTTTATTTCGTGTTTTCTTTATTTTTGTTTTCTTTAGGGTTTTGATATAAATACCTTTTATGTAATGTGACTCATTAGTTTTGGATTTTTAAACATTTCATTGGAGTTTTGTTTGAACTCTTTTCTCTTATCAATCAAGTTTTGATTGTGACAAGTGATTTTGTTCTTATCAATCTTTGAGATTGTGCGAACAATCCATCCAAGTTGGCTTGTGAGTCATATCAGATTAACAAGGGTGTAGTGTTGTAAACCCTCGTTTTCTTAAGTAAACCTGAGTTTGATTTCAGGAAAGATTTAAAAACTGGAAATCGAAACCCTAAAAGAAATATCTTTGAAACAATCGAAACTAGGAATCCTAAGCCCGACGATATCAAGAAGGGAACCCAAAGGAATAAAAATGAGTTAACTCCAAAGTAAGACTCTAAATCGAAAAGTCAACCGGAAACCCTAAGTCAACAAAATCTCAGAAAACCCTAACATTTTAGATCTGGCGATCCCGGGTTCTCAAACCAAGGAGTCGAAATATGAGTGGGAAGTGTAGATTGGCTCGTCTTAATATTAGAATTCTAAACAATATCTTATTAGTGACGACCTATTTCGAGCCTGATCGGATACAAGTCTTGAAAAGCATGTCAAGGGGCTCGGGATATTAAATATATGATATAAGCACCGTTAGACTCCTAATTTCATAAGGTTTCCAAATATATCAATTATATAATTTTTTGGGTTATAAAAGTTACAATTATAACATTTTTATTATATTTTCATTACTACCGGTACTTTAAGTGTCTAATCTACTTTGTGATTTCTTTTACACTATTCATAGGTACAACTACCCATAACCTATTTATTACATCCTTACAACCTATTCCTACTATTTCATCATTTTCCTTACAATTTACTTTTCCAATATAACTTTTACTACTTAAATTGCTTATTTAAGTTTAAAACTTACACAACACACCTCTCTCTCTCCCTCATGCATTCCAAACCGGCGCCCCCTCTCCCTCTTTCCCTCTCTCCAATTTGCTTTATTTTCTTTTGATTACTTAAAGTAAACCTTAATTCATTTCTCTATATATACCCCTTTATACCAACTTCATTTCACTTTCTTTCTTTCTTTGCAAAAATCAACTTTTGAAGCAAGTTTTCTCTCCCTCTCCTCTTCTCATTGCCGTGACACTCCACACACACACACACTCTCACAACATTTTTTTCCTTTCAAGTTCTTACTCCACTCATCCAATAACTAATAGATCTATATCTTATTACCTTAAAAACATGTAATGGCAAGATTATTCATGTGTGATTACTCAAAAATCCCATGAGCATCAAGTTAGGGTGTGGAAAAACTTGAACATGAGACCTTGCAATCACAATGTTAGAGATTTTATTTGAGTTATTTTGCTATTATCTTGTTTTATTATCAAGTTATGTTGTTATTATTAACATTTTATGCATGTATTCATCATCGAGCCACATCCACATAATAGTCATAGTGTTCATGCATTTATAACTAGTATAATAAAGTAGATTAGTTGTTTTGAGCTCATAAATGCATTAGGCTTTTGTTTTATGTTCATAAATAATTGTAATAGCTTGATGATAGTAGGAAAGTATTAGAAAGTTCAAGATCTACTTTAGTTTTGACAAAAATGATTTTTGAAAATTCGGATAAAAAAGGAACCATATTTAGAAAAGCTATTTTTCAACTTCAAAATGTATATTTTACATTAAAAATGAAGCACTTAGGGAATAGATATCATAAATGAGTGATCTTGATGAGAAAAGCTAAGATCTACTAAGAAATATTTTCAAAACAAGGGCAAGTTTACAAAAGTTAAATTTCAATCCCAATAACAAGTTTTAAATTCGTAATAAATGAAGCTTGAAGTGTAAACACCCATTTTTTAACTCTAAAACAAAATTTTTATTAAAGAAATGGAAATCTTAAGCAGTAGGTTTGATTAGGAGATGATTTTTGAAAGACTAAATGAGTTTTACAAAGAAAACAATCTTAAATGAAATTTTTAAAATTCGGATTTGAAAATGGCCACTGTTTAAACACCTATTTCCAATGGAAAAATGATGATTTTTATGGAAAAATAGAAGTCTTAGGGAGTAGATATAATAAAGACTTGATTTTTGTGAAAGTAAATGTGTTTATCAAAGTAGAAATCTACAACAAAGGAAAAGTTTTCCAACTAAGATCAAACAATATTTTCCTTTGCAAAAATTGTACAAAATTCGTCACTAGGCAAAACTCACTTTAAAACATCTATTTTCTAACATTTAAATGAGGAAATTTATTAAAATAATGAAGGTATTAGGTATATAGGTGATCAAGGCTTCATCATAGTAAGAATAGGCATGATTTTCAAAGGAATAAAGCTAGTTTTCCAAACAAGTGTTCATGATACTATTACAAGGTGAAAGTTTTTGCAAAACTCTTTTTAATAAAAAATCATTAAGGAATTACACGTAGATATCTCATATCATGACATTCATGATCATAACTTGTAGATATTGCATGTACATATAATATATTTGATAGAAATGATGCAAATTTCATAAAATAATTTTGAAAATTCAACTTGTAGTTACTGATCAGATCTGATCCGAACATTCCGAGAGCTAAACATTTTCAAAATTTAGTAATAACATCATAAATAGATAGATCTTTCGAAGTAGATAGAAATCAATAGCTTATTTGCAAAATTCCGAGTTAAAATGATCAAGTTATGGCCGTTTTAAGTTAGAATTTCCAGTTACTACGGAAATCACAAATTTAAAGAATTTTATTTGAAAACTTTGGAATTAGTTATGGTATGAAATATTCATAGGGGTATTTCTTTCGTTTAGGTGATTTTGGAATCGAGGGAAATTTCGTGTTTCTAGATCACTACCATTAGAGACTGGAGACCATGGCCGAGTGAGTTCACTATCTTTAAATTTTATGCTTGCGCTTGTGATTATAAAATTAGTGGCATTATAATTAGGATAAGATGAAATTAGTTGTATGAATATGATTTCTATATGGGTGAATGAATAATAAGAATATCGGAATGAGCTTGTTGTAATTATTTGAATGATTTAGTATAGAATTGAATTGTTTGCAATATCTATGATCACCCATAAACTGTTAAATTATTATGCCATGATCTTATAATTAAATGGACATGCATAACATATGTGGAGTCACATTGCATAGGTTATTATACCCTTGTGGGAAGAACGCATAATAGCTAGGCAACAAGGGGCCTGTATGTAAGCCCCGAAAAATTTCAGTAAATAATTCCAAGATGAACTTCGAAAATAAACCCTAAAAATCACTCCAAATTAAAACCGAACTTTGACTAATCCTAAAACACGAGCGAATCTAGAAATTCCTGAATCTTGAGAAAAATAAGAATCCTTAAAAACAAAATAAGAACTCAACATACTTCAATTCCAAAACCACTACGTACGAAAAATTCCATACATAACTCCGACTTATAAAATCGGGTAATATAAAGCCCAAAAACAAATTATTAAAAAGTAATTAACGATTAACTTTCGGAAATGAAACCCAATTCAAGAATTCCGAAAATGGTAAAAGATATTAAATACTTACAAAAATAAAATTTAAAATAAATTTCTCAAATCAAATATGTTGTATAAATATAAAATATCAGTTTCCAAATTGGCAAAGATCTAAACCAGAAAATCACCTGGAAACCCTAAGTGGAATACAATAGTTTAAGTCTGGCAATCTAGCACCCTTAACCCTAGAGGTCGAGGTGTAGTTAAATGTGTAGAATAGCTCGTAGTAATATAAGTTTGCTTAAAAATATCAGATTGGTAAATTTTTGACCTATTTCGAACCCGTTCGGATACAGACTTCAAAAAGCGTGTCTCGGGGCTCGATATATCAAAAATATACCATTAGTACCATTAGACTCGTAATTTCATAAGATTTCCAAATATATTAGTTATATAATTTTTCGGGTTATAAAAGTTACAGTTATAACCTTTTTATCGTATTTTTCATTACTACCGATAATTAACCAGTCTTTTGCACTATTCATTTTTATTTCATTATACGATTTTATTATTCTTATAAACCTTTATATTTTTAGATAAATATTTTATATGTTATAGAAAATTTTGTTTTTCCAAAATTTAGTTTGTTTCGGGTTTTTACGGAATCAGATTCTATTTAAGACCCGATACTAAATAAAATAAATTAATTTAATAATTTAAAAATATTTTTATTTTCATAAAATGATTTTTTAGAATTTTTCAGATTATAAAAATATCATTTATAGCCCATATTTGCGTATTTTGATCATACCGATAATATATTTGTTAAAATACTAAAATAATTCAAATAATTATTTAATTTTATTTATGAAAATTCTACCACTTATTTAAAAATATTTTTCCTAATTTTATTTTGTATTTTTCTTAATAAAAAGCATTTTTTTCAACCTATACTTCAAGTACACCTTTCACATATCATTTCCTTTTCACTTCAATCTTTCTACACTCTATCCCACACTTCATGACAGATTTTTCCCTTCTTTTGGCTGCCATTGTCCTTTAATTACTCCTATTTTGACTAAAATAAATATATTTCAATCCTTTTTCAAAATGCTACACATACCATTAATTACACAATTCAATTTCAAGTCAAAATTCAAACATTTTCCCCTCTCTCTCTCCTCTCTTATTCACGTGCAGCACCTATTCTTTTGCTGCCCTTGTTTTATTATTTTTTTCTTTCTTTCATTCATTTAATACACTCATTCTCTCTTCTCTCTTTACCTTCAAACCTTAACCATTCTTTACACTTTTCTCTTCTTTTTCTCTCTTTCTTTCTTCTTTCTCTCTTGTTCTTACAAGGAACCAAGCTGCCCCTATTTCTTCTACAAGCTTTCCCACATATTTTTTCAAGATTCTTGAATAAAACTCTTGTCCAAAGCTTCCATAGGTGATATAAGTAAAGTATAGTGAGAGTTTCATGCATCAAATGACATTCCATTAGCTTAAAAGCTAAGGATGATGATTCCAAAATGAAACACTCCACTTCTCTATGATTATTCTCTTGTATCATTCTTATTTTCTTGTTAAAAGTAGTTATATTTTATAGATCTAACTTTTTGTGGCTTTGATTTTTGTTTATGCCATAGATCTTGTTATTTGAGTTATTATTTTTGTTATTACTTATGATTTATACATATATTCATCATTCACACACCTATCTTAGTGTTCATGCATTTAAAACTAGTATAGCAAACTAGATCTAGTGTTTTGAGTTCATAAATGTATTAGACTTTTATTTTAAGTTCATAAATAACTTATAGTAGCATGATGATTGTCACGCCCCAAAGGGTACCCTAAACGTGGCAGTCCGCCGTACACAATATTAAAGCCTAAGAATGACCACCCTAGTCACGCGAAGGCTTCCATATTATGTACAAGGCGTCTAACACATAAAGGAGACACATCGGAATGATACATTTTATGTTGATACAATTGAGTAACAATGTAAAGGAAATACAATCCACTATACTCCAAATACAAAACCCTATACTTCAAAATACAAATCATCAAACTTCAACTACATTCATCCCAAGACTTCACTACATAAAGCTATTACAAAGCAAATCGTAAAGCTTAGCAAAAACTTCAAGCATTCTTATATCTTGCCAGAATCCTGAAATCATTCTTGGCTTCAACCATCTCGGTCCCCACTTAGCATTCTTAGAATAACCTGCTCATTTAAACAACTATTGGGGTATAAGCTACACTAGCTTAGTGAGATTCATTTCCGCAATAATATACTCAATTGTAAAATATACAAACAAGTTTATTTAAACAATCATATGAATGCACAAGCACGTGAACATACAAGCATATGACTTTCCGGTAGCCATATGTGAATGGATTTACGCCTTCCATTCGGGGTTTGGGGTAGTCCATAAACATGCGACCACAATTCCAATATTTTCTCTTGTGGTTTATAGTGTCTACCCCACTGCCCATTAACATAAGTGACCTCATAGGCCCTTGATGTTAACGAAGGTGGTCCTCCACCTGTTTATATTTATTGGTTTATAGTGTCTACTCCACTGCCCATTAACTTAAGTGACCCTACAGATCCTTAATGTTAACGAAGACTCGCTGCCTCCCGATCATACTTTTGTTCCCACCAAAAGCATTCTCGTAATGCAATGTGACTCACTAAATGATATGCATGTACAGTTTATTTATAGAATCGTAGGAAGGTTGTTATGTAATTTAAGAGCGATCATAGAGCATTTCAAACAATCCAAGTCTATACTAACTCATACAATATTATTTCAACAAGTCTCGTCTCGATATACTTATCATTCATTCAATAGGAAAAGTTCATTTCTCATCAACAATTTTATCTTTACCTAAGTCTAGTGCTACTACAATTACAAGCACACTCAATGAGCATAATTACTTAGGAAATGAACTCACTCGGCTATTGGATCACCGGTCTTCTAGTAATAATAATCCGGTGATAGGGAATCGTCGAACTCGGGATTAGCTAAAAAGGGAAGAAATACTCTAATAAGTATTTCAACTCAAACTAATCCAACGACTTCATACAAACTATCAAATTCGGAATTCGCGTCCTAAGCGGGAATTCCAATTTAAAACGGCCATAACTTGGTCATTTTAACTCAGAATCTCGCAAATTTTATATCTATTTCTATCTACTTTGGAAGAGCTTTCTAAATATGAAGTTTAAATCAAGTTTTGAAAATATCTAAGCCTCGGAAATGAGGGATCAGATCTGTACAACGGTTGTGTTGATTCCGAAAATGCGGTTTTCATGAATGCACTTGAGATTCCTACATGAAAAATGGAACTAAATGCCATGGTGATGATTTTCCCTATCATGAATGTCATGATATTAACTCTTAAGTGTCTAAGGTCTTATAAATTTTTAGACTTAAAGAATTTAAGCAAACTTTTTCCTAGAAAATCATTTCATGCTATTGTTTAACAAGTAAGATTACTACACTTGGTCACACTTACTTATTACAAGGATTTTCTTTGGGAAAACTCCATTTTGTTTAAAGAAATTTGACCCATATATTAGTTATATCCTAAGGCCTTTATTTCTTTTAAAAATCTTTATTTGTAAACTTTTAAGTGGGTCTTACACTAGGGTAGTTCCAAAAATCCGAATTTAGAAAACTTCATTTTCAAGTTGATTCTTTTAAGAAAAATGCATTTTATACTTAGAACTTTAAGTATTGGTTTTACCTATACCCTAAGGACTTCATTTATTTAAGAAAATACCATTTTTGAAGTTGGAAAACTAGTGTTTTCTAACCATCTATCCATTATTACGAATTTAGCTTTCAAGACTTTTCAACTCAAAACTTCTATTAGACTTCATCTTGTTTTAAATATTTTCTTTAGTAAAAACTCATTTAAACTCATGAAAAACATCATCAAACATTATCTATCACCTATAGGCCTCATTTTTCTTGTAAAACACATGTTTAGAAGTTGATAAAAGGGTTTTTAAACTAGGTTTCTCAAGTCATCCGAATTTACACAAGTCCATTTCTTGAAAAGTGTTTTCCTTTTTTACTTTATTAACTCATCTATCCATAGATCTATGTATTAGAAAGGTTATTTACCAAGGACAAAAACATTAAAGACCATTAATGCACATAAACTTAAAATAAAGATGAGATCTTAAATGCCTACATGAATATGAGTAGTAAAATGATAGATCTACTATATCAAGTGCTTAAATAGGTTTTGAAAACATAAAAAACTACATTTTTATAAAAGATCTTTTGTTCAAAACACCTTTTGATGAAAAAACCATAAAGCTTTTGGCGTGAAAGCTCCTTGAAATACAAGATCTACTAGTGATGGTTTTGTATTCTTGTTTTGATATTTCCTTGTCCCTATCAAGAGATCATGGGGACATTTAGTTGGAAATATCCAAGAATAACCTATCCATTACAAAGAGATCTAAAGATAAAGAAGTAAGGTGCTTTTACTTTAAGTGAAATAGAAGACAAAAAGGAAGGAAAAATTTGTGTGTGTGTGTGTGAGCTTGAAGCTCACAGTAAGGAGTGTGGAGAGGGAGAGGATTTTGAGAGCATTTACCTTTTGGAAATTTTGAAAAAGAGAAAAATGAAGTGAGAGAAAGAAAGTGTAACTTATATATCAATTGAAATTAGGTTAAAATGGAATAAAACAAATAAAAAAAATTTGCAAATTGGAACTTGTTGGGGAGGGTATCACGCCAACCAATGCAAGAGAAAAAGGGGGATTTGATTTCCTTCTTTTGATTGATTTGTTTGATTGATTTGTACAATAATGCCATAACTTGTAATAATAATGAAGAGACGAAAGTCTTTGGAAAAGAAAGTGGAATTGAGTGGTTGTAAGAATAGGGTGTACAAATGGGTAGTCATAGGTTGTACTTGTGAATAATGGTGAATAGTAATCAAGACAACTTAATTATCGGTAGTAAGAAAAATATGAATAAGAAGGTTATAACTGTATTTTTCGTAAGCTGGAAAATTATGAAATTTATATTTTTGAAATCCTTATTTTATTTCAATTCAAATGACTATTCATAAGTAAATTTTTGAAATTCTAGTTTCGGGGCACGCTTTTCTATAATGGGTCTCAGGATGATCTGGAATTGAAAGTTTCTTAAAATCTGATCTTTTCTTGTTTCGAAATATAATCAATAACCATATCCAAAATTAATTTTTTTAAAAGTTTCTTATTTGGAAACCGAGGAAAAGCCAGAATTAAGGTTCCTAGTTCTCACTCCAGTCTTAACATATTCCGGTTTAGGGTTTTGGTTTTCGGTTCTTAAGTTATCTTGGTTACTTGAAAAACCGGGGTTTACAACACTTTGAAACAATTCCATATTAAATTATTTTATAAAATTTCTTTTAATATGAAACCGAAGAATAGCGGATATAGGGTTTCTAAGTTTCTCACAAAGCTTGAACTAAACCGTTTAGGGTTTCCTTTTCGGTTTCCGAAGTTTACTCGATTACTAGGAAACCCAGGGTTTACTTTATAAGAATACAAAATTGTGTAACGAAATAAAATTGAATAGTGCAAAGACTAATTAATTACTGGTAGAAATGAAAATACGATAAAAATGTTATAACTGTAACTTTTATAACCCGAAAAATTATATAACTGATATATTTAGAAATTTTATAAAATTACGAGTCTAACGGTACTAATGGTATGTTTTAATATCTCGAGCCCCGGACACGCTTTTCAAAGTTTGTATCCGAATGGGTTCGAGATAGGTCAACAATTTACCAATCTGATATTTTTAAACAAACTTATAATACTACGAGCTATTCTACTTATTTAAATACACCTCGGCCTCTAGGGTTAAGGGCGCTAGATTGCCGGACTTAAGCTATTGTATTCCGATTAGGGTTTCCAAGTGATTTTTTCGGTTTAGATCCTTGCTAATTTGGAAACTGATATTTATGTTTATACAACATATTTAATTTGAGAAATTTATTTTAAATTTTATTTTTGTAAGTATTTAATATCTTTTAACATTTTTGGAATTCTTGAATTGGTTTCATTTCCGAAAGTTAATCGTTATTTACTTTTTATTAATTTGTTTTTGGGTTTTATATTACCCGATTTTATAAATCGGAGTTAAATATCAAATTTTTCGTACATCGTGATTTTCAATTTGAAGACCACTGAGTTCTTATTTTATTTTTAAGAATTTTCATTTTCTCATGATTAAGAAATTTCTTGATTCGTTCGTGATTTAGGACTTGTCGAAATTCGGTTTTAATTTGGAGTGATTTTTAGGGTTTATTTTCGAAGTTCAATTTGGAATTATTTATTGAAATTTTCAGGGGCTTACAATGATAGTAGGAAAGTTTTAGAAAGCTCAAGATCTATTTTATTTTCAACAAAAATCATTTTTGAAAATTCGGATGAAAAAGGACCCATATTTACAAAAGTTATTTTTCAACTTCAAAATGTGTATTTTTCATTTAAAATGAATGGCTTAGGAAATAGATAATATGAATGAAAGATTTTGATGAGTAAAGTTTAGATCTATGAGTTTATAGTTTACTACCATGGTTTTCTTTTATGTTATGTTCATATTAAGTGTAGATCTTGGTTTTGAACTCAAACAAAAATAGTGAAATTCGTATTTTGGTATGACCCTATTTAAAAACCACTTTCCAAATATCAAAATGAAGTTTTTACTTGAAATAATGAAGGCTTATTGTATATATATCATCAAGACTTCTTTTTACAAGAATCAACGGTGATTTTCAAAAGTTATTTTCAAAATAAAAATCTCATTTTCGGATTTTGGCCAAGGCATGTTTTAAAAACATGTTTTCCAACTCCAAAATGAAGTTTTTATTCAAGATATGAAAGGCTCTTAAGATAGGATATGGAAGGAATGGATTTTCATAAGTTTAGATAGATTTTATCAAAAAATATGTCCAAAAATAAATTTGGTAAATTCAGATCTCAATCAAGACCAATTTTGAAAACCCATTTATCAACTCCAAAATTCATATTTTATGTGAAGAATGAAGGGTATAAGTAATAGGTATCATTAAGTAGTGATTTTTACAAGTTAAAATGAGTTTTGATGAGATTAATGTGTAAAACAAAAAGTAGAATCAAGATGGAAAATTTTGAGTTAGTAGTCAACTTGTAAAATTCGTAACTTTGGATGATGCCCATGAAAACACCTATTATCCAAGTTCAAAATAAAATTTTTATGTATTAAATGAAGTCCTTAAGTAGTAGGTATAGTGAAGTCTTAAATTTTAATGCATTAAACAAGTTTTTCCCAAAGGAATCATTCAAAAAGTGGATTTTCTAAAATTCGGATTTTTGAGTAAATCCTATTTGAAAACATATTTGCAAAGTGTAAAATGCAAATTTTTATGAAAAAGTGAAGTCCTTAGTGGTTATGTATGGTTGAGCCATAATTTTCTAAATATCAAATGATTTTTACTTAAAGGATTCACTCAAAAACTAATTTTCATAAAATTCGGATTTTGGAATCAACCCTACTTGAAAACATGTTTACAAAGTGTAAAATGAAAATTTTTATGTAGAAATGAAGGTCATAAGTAATAGATATAATGAAGACTCAATTTTAACAAAAATAATTATATTTTCTTAAGTAATAAATCCAAAACAAATGGAATGATCAAAGTTAAAAAACTAGATTTTTCATAAGTAGTTGTTATTATGGTCTTGCAAAATAAAAAGTTATAAAAATTTTCTTTTAGCAAAAATCATCAAGATCATGCATACATTAAGCTCATCTCATGTCATTCATGTTAGGAAATCATTGATATTGTATGTATAGCTAATCTAATAGTAGGAACATTTCAAACATTTACAAAACTATTTTTTTTGGAATTGAAATTGCTACTGTTCTGATATGATCCAACTTTTTCGAGGCTTCAAAGTTTTTAAAACTTAAATATAATATTAGAATTAGATAGATCTTTCAAAGTAGATAGAAATCGATAATAATAGGAAATTTTGAGTTAAAATGACCAAGTTATGGCCATTTTATGTTGGAATTCCCGCTTAGGACGAGAATTACGAATTTGATAGTTTGTATAAGATAGTTTGGATTAGTTAAGTGATGAAATACTTATTAGAGTATTTCTTCCTTTTTTTAGGTGAACCCGAAATCGATGATTCCCAACCACCGGATTACTTTTACTAAAAGACCAGTGATCCAATGGCCGAGTGAGTTTTCTTCTTATTTTGTTACCTTGTTTGTGCTTGTAGCTAGTTACATTAGAATTATAGGAACAAGATAAAAACTCATATGAATAGGGATGGGATATATGATGAGACTGTGATGAATGTATGCCAAAGAACACTAAAGCATATCGAAACCACAATTCGATTGAATAATTGCAATGTTCATATTATTTCTGTTATGTGTATGATATTGGTTGGTCGCTCAAAAGAATGTATGAATATTTTGACCTAAGCAAAAAAAAAATTGGTCATGCATTGCATCGGACATATTGCATTTGGTAGCGTGCTACTCCTACACAGGTTGATCGATATGGTCCGATGAAGACGTTTGGATAACGAGACCGGCCTGAGCTCATTCATGGGAACTAAGGCACATCGAGGATGCATTCCACAGGTAAGCCTAGTCGAGTCGAGTGCTATGAGCCGAAAGCTTGGGGACTAGCAGCGGTCGTGTAGACTTCAATACCATCCTTAACCCAAGATACGGAGGGCGTAAATCCGCTCTGTATGTGGGTTCCAGATACCCATACATAATTGTTTGCTCATATGTTTGTTCATGCATAGTATAAGGTTGATTATAACTTGCTTGTTATGGTAGGGAATTAAGGGAATTCTTATCACGCCCCGAAGGGTATCCTAAACATGGCAGTCCGTCGTATACAATATTAAAGCCTAGGTGTCACGCCCCGAAGGGTACCCTAAACGTGGCAGTCCGCCGTACACAATATTAAAGCCTAAGAATGACCACCTCAGTCACGCGAAGGCTTCCATACTATGTACAAGGCGTCTAACACATAAAGGAGACACATCGGAATGATACGTTTTATATTGATACAATTGAGTAACAATGTAAAGGAAATACAAATTTACTATACTTCAGATACAAATCACTATACTTCTAAATACAACCATTCAACTTCGATTACATTCATCCACAGACTTCCCTACATAACTATTACAAGACAAATCATAAAACTAGCTGATAACTTCAAACATTCGTATTCTTTGCCGAAATCCCGGAGTCATACCGCTCCATCCAATTCAGTCCCCACTTTGCATTCTTGAGATAACCTGTTCATTTAAACAACTATAGGGTATAAGCTACACTAGCTTAGTGAGAATTCCCTTAATTCCGTACCATAACAACAAGTTATAATCAACCATATGCTATGCATGAACAAACACATGAGCAAACAATTATGTATGGGTATCCGGAACCCACACACAGAACGGATTTACGCCCCCGTATCTTGGGTTAGGGATGGTATTGAAGTCTACACGACCGCTGCTAGTCCCCAAGCCCTCGGCTCATAGCACTCGCCTCGGCTAGGCTCACACATGGAATGCATCCCCGATGCGCCTTAGTTCCTTATGAATGAGCTCTGATCCCGGGTCTCGTTATCCAAACGAATCCTCGGACCATACCGATCGACCTGCGTAGGAGTAGCACGCTACCAAATGCAATATGTCCGGTGCGATGCATGATCAATTCACTTTTTGCTTAGGTCAAAATACTTATACATTCTTTACAGTGACCAGCCAATATCATACACATAGCAGAAATAATATGAATAGTGCAGTTATCCACTCAAATCGTGGTTTCGATATGCTTTAGTATTCTTTCGCATACATTCATCACAGTCTCATCACATATCCCATCCCCATTCATATCGATTTTTATCTTGTTCCTACAATTCTAATGCAACTAACTACAATCACAATCAAGGTAACAAAACAAGGAGAAAACTCACTCGGCCATTGGATCACCGGTCTTCTAGTAATAATAATTCGGTGGTAGGGAATCGTCGATCTCGGGATCTCCTAAAAAGGAAGAAATACTCTAATAAGTATTTCATCACTTAACTAATCCAAACTATCTCATTCAAACTATCAAATTCGCAATTCACGATCTAAGCGGGAATTCCAACTTAAAACGGCCATAACTTGGTCATTTTAACTCGGAATCTCGCAAATTATATATCGATTTCTATCTACTTCGAAAGATCTATCTAATTCTAATATTATTTTCAAGTTTTGAAAACTTTGAAGCTTCGAAAAGTTCGGATCAGATTAGGGCAGCAACAATTTCAATTTCCGAAAAATAGCTTTGTAAATGTTTGTAATGTTCCTACTATATAAATTAGCTATACATGCAATATGAGTGATTTCCTAACATGAATGGCATGAAATGAGTTTCATGTATGCATGATCTTGATGATTTTTGGTGAAAGGAAAATTTGGAACTCCTTATTTTGCAAGACTTCAACCATAACTACTTTTTTGAAAATCTAGTTTCTAACTTTGATCATTTCCATTTGTTTTGGATTTATTACTTAAGAAAATATAATTATTTATGTTAAAATTGAGTCTTCATTATATATATTACTTATGACCTTCATTTCTACATAAAAATTTCTATTTTACACTTTGTAAATATGTTTTCCAATATGATTTACTCAAAAATCCGAATTTTGGAAATTTTCATTTCTTGCATATTTCTTATGAGAAAACTTGTTTAATGCATCAAAATTTGAAGCTTTACTATATCTATTGTCTAAGGACTTCATTTAACACATAAAACTTGCAATTTGAGTTCAAATACTAAGTGATTACATATGCATCATCTCAAATTACGAATTTGACAATTTGATCACTAACTCAAAATTTTCCATTTTAATTCCATTACTTGTTTTACACATTACTCATGCCTAAACTCATTTTAACTTGTAAAAATCATTGCTTAATGATATCTATTACCTATATACTTCATTTTTTGCATAAACATGAGTTTTGGAGTTGATAATGGGTTTCAAAATTGGTCTTGGTTGGGATCCGAATTTAGAAAATTTATTTGTGGTCATATCTTTTGATAAAATCTCTAAGCTTATGAAAATCCATTCCTTACTTATATATTATGAGCCTTCATTTCTTGAATAAAAACTTCATTTTTGAGTTGGAAAACATGTTTTTGCCTAGGCCTTGGCCAAAATCCGAGAATAGGATTTTTGTTTTGAAAATAACTTTTGAAAATCACATTAGATTCTTGTAAAAAGAAGTCTTGATGATATACATATATTAAGCCTTTATTTTCTTAAGTAAAAATTACATTTTGACACTTGGAAAGTGGTTTTTAAATTGGTCTTGCCAAAATACGAATTTCATAATTTTGTTTGAGTTCATAACTAAGATCTATACTTAATATGAACATAAACATAAACAAATGCATGGTAATAAGCTATAAACATCATGGATCTAAACTTTACTTATCAAAATCTTTCATTTATGGTATCTATACCCTAAGCCCTTCATTTTAATGAAAAAATACACATTTTGAAGTTGAAAAACCACTTTTCTAAATATGGTTCCATTTTCATCCGAATTTCCAAAAATGGTTTTGTTGAAAATAAAATAGATCTTGAGTTTCTTAACACATTCCTACTATCCTCATGCTATTACAAGTTGCTTATGAACATAAAACAAAAGTCTAATGCATTCATGAACTCCAAAACTCTAGATCTAGTTTTCTAAACTAGTTTCAAATGCATGAATCACTATGTGGATGATAGATCTATGTATGAATCAAAAAATAACAAAAATAACAACTTAAATGACAAGATCTATGGCATAAACAAAAATCAAAGCTACAACAATTTAGATCTACAAGATATATCAACTTTAAACAAGAAAATAATTGCAATACAATAAAAAAGTGGAGAAGAGAAAGATTTCATTTTTGGCATCATCATCCTAAGCTTTTAAGCTTATGGAAGGTCATTTGATGCATGAAACCTTCATTACACTTTACCTATATCACCTATGGAGCTTTAGGAAGAAGATTGGCTTAGAAATCTTTAAAAATGAAGTGTGGAAGCCATGAAAGAAGAAGGGGGAAGCTTGTTTTCCATGGAGGAACAAGAGGAAATGAAAAGAAAGAGAGGAAAAAAAGAGAGAGAAAGACTAAAGAATGAAAAAGGAAGGAATGAGTAAATGAAAGGGAGGAGAAAATGAGTGCATTAAATGAATGAAAGAGAAAAAAATATAAAACAAGGGCAGATTTGGGGAGGGGATTCACGTGAATTGGGAGAGAGAGAGAGAGTGTGTGTTTTGTTGAATTTTGACTTGAATTTAATTTGTGTAATAAATGTGTATGTGTAGCTTCTTAAGAAGGAGTAGAATTTATTTAATTTAGTCAAAATAGGAATAAATGAAGGACAATGGCAGCCATAAAGAAGGAAAAATCTACCATGAAGTGTGGGATTATGTGTAGAAAGATTGAAGTGAAAAGGAAGTGATATGTGTAAGGTGTACTTGAAAGTATGGGTTGTAAAAGTACTTTATTAATAAAATAAATTAAAATAAAATAAAATTGGAAAATTTATTCCAAATAATTGTAGCAGAATTTTCATAATAAAAATTAAATATTATTGAATTATTTTAGTATTTAACAAATATGTTACCGGTACGGTCAAAATACGCGAATATGGGCTATAAATAATATTTTTATAACCCGAAAAATTCTAAAAAAATATTTTATTGGAATAACAATATTTTTAAAATATTTTCTATTTATTAAATTAATTTATTTTATTTTTAATACCGGGTCTTAAACAGAATCTGATCCCGTAAAGACCCGAAACGAACTAAATTTTAGAAAAACAAAATTTTCTATAACATATAAATATATTTATCTAAAAATATAAGACTTTATAAGAATAATAAAATTTTGTAATAAAATAAAAATGAATAGTGCAAAGACTAATCAATTACCGGTAATAATGGAAATACAATAAAAAGGTTATAACTGTAACTTTTATAACCCGAAAAATTATATAACTGATATATTTAGAAATATTATGAAATTACGAGTCTAACGGTACTATTGGTATATTTTTGATATCTCGAGCCTCGAGACACGCTTTTCGAAGTCTGTGTCCAAACGGGTTTGAAATAGGTTAAAAATTTACCAATATGATATTTTTAAACAAACCCATATTACTATGAGCTATTCTACATATTTAAACTACATCTCGGCCTCTAAGGTTAGGGGCGCTAGATTGCCGAACTTACGCTATTGTATTCCGGTTAGGGTTTCCGGTGATTTTCCGGTTTAGACCTTTGCCAATTTGGAAACTGATATTTATGTTTATACAACATATTTAATTTGAGAAATTTATTTTAAATTTTATTTTTATAAGTATTTAATATCTCTAAATGTTTTTGGAATTCTTGAATTGAGTTATATTTTCGAAAGTCAATCATTATTTGCTTTTTAATAATTTGTTTTGAGCTTTCTATTATCCGTTTGTATAAGTCGGAGTTAAATATGGAATTTTTCGTACGTCGTGGTTTTGAATTTGAAGACCACTGAGTTCTTATTTTATTGTTTAAAGATTTTTATTTTCTCAAGATTAAGAAGTTTCTGAATTCGTTCGTGAATCAGGACTTATCGAAATTCGGTTTTAATTTGGAGTGATTTTTAGGGTTTATTTTCGAAGTTCATCTTGAAATTATTTACTGAAATTTTCCGGGGCTTACACTAGGAATGACCGCCCCAGTCATGAGAAGGCTTCCATATTATGTACAAGGCGTCTAACACATAGAGGAGACACATTGGAGAGATACATTTTATATTGATACAATTGAGTAACAATGTAAAAGAAATACAATTCACTATACTGTAGATACAAATCACTATACCTCATAATACAAATCATTAAACTTCAATTACATTCATCCAAAGACTTCCCTACACAAACTATTACAAGGAAAATCATAAAACTTAGCTGATAACTTCAAACATTCTTATTCTTTGCCGAAATCCCGAAGTCATTCTCGGCTCCAACCATTTCGGTCCCCACTTTGCATTCTTGAGATAACCTGTTCATTTAAACAACTATTGGGGTATAAGCTATACTAGCTTAGTGAGAATTCCCTTAATTCCGTACCATAACAAACAAGTTATAATCAACCATATACTATGCATGAACAAACACATGAGCAAACAATTATGTATGGGTATCTGGAACCCACACACAGAACAGATTTACGCCCTCCGTATCTTGGGTTAGGAATGGTATTGAAGTCTAACGTCTGCTAGTCCCAAGCCCTCGGCTCATAGCACTCGACTCGGCTAGGCTCATTCATAAAATGCATCCACATGCGCCTTAGTACCCATGAATGAGCTCTGGCACCAGACTCGTTATCCAAACGAGTCATCAATGGACCATACCGATCGACCTGCGTAGGAGTAGCACGCTACCAAATGCAATATGTCCGATGCGATGCATGACTAATTTAATTTTTTGCTTAGGTCAAAATATTCATACATTCTTTAGAGTGACCAACCAATATCACACACATAACTAAAATAATATGAACAGTGCAGTTATCCAATCGAATCATGGTTTCGATATGCTTTAGTATTCCTTGGCATACATTCATGACAGTCTCATCATATATCCTATCCCCATTCATATCGATTTTTATCTTGTTCCTATAATTCTAATGCAACTAGCTACATGCACAAACAAGGTAACAAAATAAGGAGAAAACTCACTCAGCCATTGGATCATCGGTTTTTAGTAAAAGTAATCCGGTGGTAGGGAATCGTCGATTTCGGGATCACCTAAAAAGGAAGAAATACTCTAATAAGTATTTTAACTCAAACTAATCCAAATGATCTTATACAAACTATCAAATTTGTAATTCTCGTCCTAAGCGGGAATTCCAACTTAAAAGGCTCATAACTTGGTCATTTTAACTGGAATCCGCAAATTATATATCGATTTCTATCTACTTAAAAGATCTATCTATTTCTAATATTATATTTAAGTTTTGAAAACTTTGAAGCTTCGAAAAGGTCGATCAGATTAGGACAGTAACAATTTCAATTTCCAAAAAAATAGTTTTGTAAATGTTTGTAATGTTCCTACTATATAGATTAGCTATACATGCAATATGATGTTTTCCTAACTTGAATGACATGAGATGAGCTTAATGTATGCATGATCTTTGATTTTTGCTAAAAGGAAATTTTATAACTCTTTATATTGTAAGACTTCAAGGATAACTACTTTTAAGAATACTAGTTTTCTAACTTTGATCATTTCCATTTGTTTTGGATTTATTACTTAAGAAAATATAATTATTTTTGTTAAAATTGAGTCTTCATTATATCTATTACTTATGACCTTCATTTCTACATAAAAATTTCCATTTTACACTTTGTAAACATGTCTTCAAGTAGAGTTGATTCCAAAATCCGAATTTTTGTAAAATTAGTTTTTGAGTGATTCCTTTAAGAAAAAAATCATTTGACACTTAGAAAATTAAAGCCCAACCATGCCTAGCCACTAAAGACTTCATTTTTACATAAAGATTTACATTTTACACTTTGCAAATATGTTTTCAAATAGGATTTACTCAAAAATCCGAATTTTAGAATATCCACTTTTTGAATGATTCCTTTGGGAAAAACTTGTTTAATGCATTAAAATTTAAGACTTTATGGTACCTATTACTTAAGGACTCATTCATTACATAAAACTTTCATTTTGAGCTTGGATAATAGGTGTTCTTATGGCCTTCATTCAAAATTACGAATTTCACAAATTGACTACTAACTTAAAATTTCCCATCTTGATTCTATTTCTTGTTTTATACATTAATTCATCCAAACTCATTTCAACTTATAAAAATCACTACTTAATGATATCTATGACCTAAACTCTTCATTTTTCATATAAAACACAAGTTTTGAAGTTGATAAATGGGTTTTAAAATTGGTATTTGTTGAGACCTGAATTTACAAAATTCATTTTTGGACATATCTTTTGATAAAATCTATCTAAACTTATGAAAATCCATTTCTTACATATCCTATCTTAAGAGCCTTCCATATCTTGAATAAAAACTTCATTTTTGAGTTGGAAAACATGTTTTTAAAATATGCCTTGGCCAAAATCCGAAAATGAGATTTTATTTTGAATATAACTTTTGAAAATCACTTTGATTCTTGTAAAAAGAAGTCTTGATGATGTGCATATATTAAGCCTTCATTATCTCAAGTAAAAACTTCATTTTGACATTTGGAAAGTGGTTTTTAAATAGGTCTTGCCAAAATACGAATTTCACTATTTTTGTTCAAGTTCAAATCTAAGATCTACACATAATATGAACATAATATAAAGAAATGCATGGTAGTAAACTATAAACTCATAGATCTAGACTTTACTCATCAAAATCATTCATTTATGTTGTCTATACCCTAAACCCTTCATTTTAAATGAAAAATACACATTTTGAAGTTGAAAAATAACTTTTCTAAATATGGTTTCATTTTCATCCGAATTTTCAAAAATGATTTTTGTTGAAAATAAAATAGATCTTGAGCTTTCTAAAACATCCTTACTATCATCATGCCACTACAAGTTATATGAACATAAAACAAAAGTCTAATGCATTTATGAACTCAAAACACTAGATCTAGTTTTCTATACTAGTTTAAATGCATGAACACATGTGAATGAGGAATATATGTATAAATCATAAGCAATAACAAAAATAATAACTCAAATAGCAAATCTATGGCATAAACAAAAATCAAAGCTATAAAAAGTTAGATCTACAAAATATAACTACTTTAAACAAGAAAATAATAATGATACAAGAGAATAATCATAGAGAAATGGAGTGTTTCACTTTAGCATCATCATCCTTAGCTTTTAAGCTAATGGAATGTCATTTGATGCATGAAACTCTCATTATACTTTACCTATATCACCTATGGAAGCTTTGAGAAGAAAGTTTGCTTAAAAATCTTCAAGAATGAAGTGTAGAAGCAAGAGTTTGGAATGGGGGCAGCTTGTTTCTTGCAAGAACAAGAACAAAAGAAGAAAGAAAGAGAGGAAAAAAGAGAGAGGGTTTCAAGGGGAAATGAAAGGAAATAATTAAGAGGCATTAAATGGAGAGAGAAGTGTGTTAAATGAAAAAGAAAAAAAATAAAACAAGGGCAGCTATGTAAGGGGTGCTGCATGTGAATTAGAGGGGAGAGGGAGAGAGAAAATTGTTTGAATTTGACTTGAAATTGAATTGTGTAATAAATGTATAGTGTAACTTCTTGAAGAAGGGTTGAAAGAGGATGTTTTTAATTAATTTTGGAATAATTCAAGAGTCAAGGCAGCCATAAAGGGGGTCAAAATCTGCCATGAAGTGTGGGACAAAGTGTAGAAAGATTGAAGTGAAAAGGAAGTGATATGTGTAAGGTGTACTTGAAGTATGGGTTAGAAAAAGTGCTTTTTATTAAGAAAAATATAAAATAAAATTAGGAAAAATATTTTTAAATAAGTGGAAGAATTTTCATGAATAAAATTAAATAATTTTTTAATTATTTTAGTATTTCAATAAATATGTTACCGGTATGATCAAAATACGCGAATATGGGCTATAATGATATTTTTATAACCCGAAAAATTCTAAAAAATTATTTTATGAAAATAAATATTTTTCAATTATTAAATTAATTTATTTTATTTTTAGTATCGGGTCTTAAATAGAATCTGGTCCCATAAAAACCCGAAACTAACTAAATTTTAGAAAAACTAAATTTTTATAATATATAAAATATTTATCTAAAAGTATAAGGCTTTATAAGAATAATAAAATTATGTAATGAAATAAAAGTGAATAGTGCAAAAGACTAATTAATTATCGGTAGTAATGAAAATTCAATAAAAATGTTATAATTGTAACTTTTATAACTCGAAAAATTATATAATTGATATATTTGGAAATCTTATGAAATTACAAGTCTAACGGTACTAATGGTATGTTTTTGATATCTCGAGCCCGACACACGCTTTTCGAAGTCTGTATCCGAACAGGTTCGAAATAGGTCAAAATTTACTAATCTGATATTTTTAAGCAAACTTATATTACTACGAGCTATTCTACATATTTAAACTACACTCGGCCTCTAGAGTTAAGGGTGCTAGATTGCCGGACTTAAACTATTGTATTCCACTTAGGGTTTCCGGGTGATTTTTCGGTTTAGATCTTTGCCAATTTGGAAACTGATATTTTATGTTTATACAACATATTTGATTTGAGAAATTTATCTTAAATTTTATTTTTGTAAATATTTAATATCCTTTAACGTTTTCGGAATTCTTGAATTGAGTTTTATTTCCGATGGTTAATCATTATTTATTTTTTAATAATTTGTTTTTGGGCTTTATATTACCTGATTTTATAAGTCAAAGTTAAATATGGAATTTTTTGTACATCGTGGTTTTGGAATTGAAGTATGATGAGTTCTTATTTTGTTTTTAAGAATTCTTATTTTCCTCAAGATTGAGAAATCTCCGGATTCGTTCGTGATTTAGGACTTGTCGAAATTCAGTTTTAATTTGGAGTGATTTTTAGGGTTTATTTTCGAAGTTCATCTTGGAATTATTTACTGAAATTTTTTGGGGCTTACAATTCTCACTAAGCTAGTGTAGCTTATACCCCAATAGATGTTTGAATAAACAGGTTATCTCAAGAATGCAAAGTGGGGAACGAAATGGTTGGAGCCGAGAATGACTTCGGGATTTCGGTAAGAAATAAGGATACTTGAAGTTATTAGCTAGGTTTTATGATGTGCCTTGTAATAGTTTTATGTAGTAGAAGCTTTTGATGATTGTAATTAAAGTATAATGTTTTGTATTTGCAGTATAGTAAATCAAATTTCCTTTACATTGTTACTTAAGTTATATCAACATAAAATGTATCACTCCGATGAGTCTCCTCCATGTGTTAGACGCCTTGTACATAGTATGGAAGCCTTCGCGTGACTGAGGCAATCATTCTTAGGCTTTAATATTATGTATGGCGAACTGCCATGTTTAGGATATCCTTTGGGGCGTGACACTGTAAACTCGAACGTTGGCATAATGGTCAGAAATTAAATATTGGCGTATGAGCCGGAATTGAAAATGTATGTAGGTAGGCACCTGTATCAATCACAATAAAAAGTGAGAAAAATTTAAATCATTGGTCGTATGGGCCTAAACACCTAACCCTAAATGGAGGGCGTAAATCCATTCAGCATAAAACTTTCGGATGGTGTTATGTATTGTATGCTCATGTGTTTGTGCATTCATATGATTGTTAATAACTTGTCTGTTATATATTACTGTTGAGCATTTAATTTTGGAAGTGGAACTCACTAAGCTAGCGTAGCTTACACCCCTATAGTTTCTTTCTAATGCAGTTTCCGTACTTATGGTTGTGTCTCCAGACCTGACCAAATCAGGTAATGAGAGGCTAGGAGCTATCTCCCTAGAAGTTCACAATTTGTTTGTATAATTTTCAGTAGTGAACCTAGAAGGATCAATGGTTACCAAAAAGGATATTACTTAATCTTATGTGTAGCAGGGCAATGCCCTTTAATGCTTTGTAACTGATCCAGAGATATCTGTGCTTTGTATTTTTATGCTTATCCTATCAAATTGAACTATCTGTCTCCAATTGTTTACGTGTTCTATTGTCATGAGGGAACGCCTTGCATACTAACACAAGACTTCTGAATGACTGTGGTAGTGATTCTTAAGTCTTAATTAGCATGCGGCGGACTGTTATATCTAGGGAACCATTTGGAGCGTGACAAGTGTGGGTTATTCCTAGTGAGTTATATCCTTGAATAGCGCCGTTCATATCGGTTTTATATATGTTGGTTTGTGTAATTGTGTTCTTATTTGTTTTGGATCGATTGTTTAGGAATTTCTGCATACTAGGCATATCAAATTCTCCTTTAATCTCACCGGTTCGAGCTCTATGATCTGATTGGGGTCAGCTACATGCCTCCTTAGCACCAAAACAGGAAACATATTATGTATACCCGACAAATTTGGCAGTAATGCTAAGTGATAGGACAATTCTCCTACTCTTTCAAGAATCCCAAATCATTCGATATATTGATCCACGTAAAATGAATAGATAAAAATAAGTGCAAATACTATCAACAAGTATACTAGATCGAATCAAACAATGCGATGATGAGCTAGATATCGTTCCCATAATGATCAATTAACTACTAAACTAATATTAGCTTCCACTAATATTTAGGCAATCAATTTTTAAAACTTCACTCATTATCTAATGCTAATTTAATTTTAACAATTATGTATGAAATGTAATGAGAGTGTTTTAGAGAAAGATATATCAAAAGAATGTGGGAAACACATAATCCACCTTAGTTCACTAATCAAAACAGAGAATATGCAACAAAGAAATTCATTAACACAAGCAAGAATTAAATTTGTATAAATAACAAATGAAATCAAATATCACCAAATTTCAATTCCAAGATCTTTTTTGCAAACAAGTCTTGATTCAATCCTTTCAAATGAATACAAGCTTCCATTGATAAACAAATTGGATCCAACAACTCTATAAATAATCTAATCTAAGATCTATAATCTACCATAGATCTAGAGAAGAGGTTGCTATTTTTCGTCTATGTGTCCAAATGAATAAACCTTAGGACTTTATAAACAAAATCCATGGAATTTGAGTCGTTTTAACTTTACATTGGCAACTGCGAATTCAATGCCAGCAGCGTACAGGTCTATACCGGTGGAACACTGGTAGCGTTAGCAACAGCTTAATGTTTTACAATCTATTTACATTCAACACCGGTCAACACCAACGACTTAAGAATTCATATAGCCAGCGTAGGATTGAAAACATGACACCGATGAAATCCTCCAATGTACACTGGTAGTGTATACACTAGCCTTAATAATTTGCGTTCTGATCATGAGCAATGCTGGTAGAGTGCCGGTGGCATGGAAACTCAATTTACCAACCTACGTTAAATTTTCTAGCGTTGGTGGCTTTTCTTTTTCTAAGTTGGCGGTGTTGTTTTTATATTTTAAAGGCTAGCTTCTTCCAAATTCAAGCCGGCAGTGTTAAACTCTCCATTGGTCAGTGTTCTTTTAATTTTCTTTAAAATTGCACAAAACTCCTTTAAACTTTGTGTATTTGCAATATAAGTCCTTAAATGACCTGAATTAATAATTTAAGAGCAATCAAGTACCATTTCCTCAAATTTCTATAAAATCAATAACAATTTATCATTCAATCTGTCCATGAAAAATGTATGAAATATGACTTTATCATATATCTTAGGGGTAGCTTTCCTTGAGCCCGTACACAGTGGATGCTCTTTATAGGATTTACCTTCATGTATACATGATCCCTAATGTCAAACTCAAGAACTTAATGCTTTTAACCTGCCCAACTCTTTTGCCTATCTTGAGCTTCTTTCATCCTTTACTGGATGATTCTTACCTTGCCTGCGGCATTTTGGATAAGATCTGCTCCAATGGCTAACTTCTCCACATCATCCCAAAAAAAAGGTAATCTGCATCTCCGTCCATATAAAGCTTCATAAGGTGGCATTTTGCTAATCGAATGATAATTGTTGTTATAATCAAACTCTACCAAAGGAAAGTGTGCTTCCCAGCTACTTTTGAATTCCATAACACATGCCTGTAACATATCCTCCAAAGTTTGAATAGTTCGCTTTGATTGTCCATCGGTTTGTTGATGATAAGCTCTACTAAAATGTAACTTAATCCCTAAACAATTTTGTAGATTTGTCCAGAACTTTTACATAAATCGGGGGTCTCGATCTGATACGATTCCCTCTATAACTCCATGTAATCTTAAAATCTCCTTTACATATAGCAAGGCTAGCTTATCCATTGAATAGTTCATGTTTATAAGAATAAAGTGTGATGACTTAGTAAGTCAATCCACTATGACCCATATGGCATCACATCCAGCTAATGTTCAAGGTAGACCGCACAAGAAATCCATCTTAACTTGATCCCATTTTCCATTCTAGTATGGTTAACGGTTTCAAGCGTCCTCCTGGTCTTTGATGGTCGATCTGCACTTGTTGGTGTGGAGGGCACTTCATTACAAATTTAGCTACATCTCTTTTCATGCCATTCCACTAGAAGATGCATGGTGTATCCCAAATTATGAGCTTCACTCATAATTTCCTTTTTCATCTCCTCATCTTCTGGTACACAAACCTTCCCTTCATTCTTACTACATCCTCCTCATCTATCGCAAAATCAACATATTTCCCTTCTTGTACCTCTTGCTTCCCTTTTTGAATCACGTCATCATATCATTGAGCTTCCTTGATCCTATCTATTAAAGTCGGCTCCATCATCAAAATGGAAATTTCTATCTCCACACTCTATCCCCACAAATTCAATGCTAGCCTCTCAAATTCCTTTACTAACTCCTTTTGTGTAGTGAGCATGGCAGCAACTTCTTCGTAGTTCTTCTGACTCAAAGCATCTATTATAGCGTTCACTCTTCTTGGGACAATAATTTATTCCGAGATCACAATCCTTGATTAATTCCAACCATCTTCTTTGCCTCATATTCAAATCCTTTTGTGTAAATAGATACTTAAGGCTCTTATGATCCGTGTATATCTCACATTGTTGCTTGTAAAGGTAATGTCTCTAGAGCTTAAGGGCAAAAACAACGGCAACTAGCTCGAGATCATGTGTCAAGTAAATCTGCTCATGTGGCCTTAAATGTCGCAAAGCATATCCAATCACCTTTCTTTCTTGAATAAGGACACATCCTAAGTCATTTCTTGATGCATCACTATGGACCATATATGGTTTCTCGAGATCTAGTAAAGTCAGGATTCGGGTGGATTCCAAACATTGCTTTAATTCCTAAAAACTTTGCTCACACTTTTCATTCCAAACAAACTTTTCATTCTTTTAGGCCAACTGAGTTAGTGGCTTGGCTATCTATGGGAAATCTTGCACAAACTTTGTCATGCCCCAAAGGATACCCTAAACGTGACAATCTGCCACACTTGATATCTAAACTCAAGTATGACAACCTTAGTCACTCCATGAGTTTAAACACCAGGTGTAAGGCTCACGCTTAACATATAGGGAACCATACTTTGAATCGAAATAGCTTAAGAAGACATACATTGCGATAAAAATGTAAATCATAACAGTTATGTCCAGATTAATCCATTACATGATCTAAGGGGCATACCCCCGTCAAAATATTAAGAGTCCTTAGATCCACAAAAGCCTCTTACAACAACATTGTCATGCCCCAAAGTGTGCCCTACACGTGACAGTCCGCCACACTCAACATTTAAACTCAAGTAAGACCACCTTAGTCTTCCCATGAGTTTAAACATCGGGTGTAAGGCTTGCTTTCAACATTTATAGGCCATACTTTGCTTCGTAGTAGCTTAAGGAGACATACATAGCAGCAAGAACGTAAATCATGAACGTCTTACAGAAAATTATTCTCTTACATGAACTAGGAGGCATACCCCCGATACAATACTAAAAAATTTCAAGCTCACGAAATTCCTTGTATTATCCTTTGAACCCTGGTTCCTGGGAACAGGATTAGAAGTTCATTTCTACTTTTAGGACCTGGCCTTAACGAAAGCTCCTCAACCTCTAAGAGCTGTACCTGACGTCCACGGGTCCTCGAAGATAACCAAAGGTATTCATATTGCAACAGGAAACTATTGTGGTATAAGCTACGCTAGCTTAGTGAGTGAAAACTTCCGAATCACAATTAACACACAACATTCAAGCAAGTAATTATTCAACCAAATGAAATGCATGAACGAGTGAGTTCAACAAACATATGACCAGCCGGAATTCATATGTTGATGGACTTACGCCCTCCATCCCGGGTTAGCAGATTAACGAATCCTGCGGTACGATGCCGTTTAAGCTCACGGTCAACTGAACAACATTTCGTTTTATGGATCACGATTAACCAACATATATTCGTTTTATGGATCACGAAAAACCAACAAATGCTAATGCTCCATCCCCATCGTGATATGAATGAGTTCAATTATAATTGAGGCCCAATAATTGATTATTCCAATTCTTTTAGGTGGCCAAGCAATGCTCGCAGACAATCAATTCTAACTCATCTCTACACATCCAATAACTTAACACTCGGTTCCGATATTCCTTAAGTTCACTTTCGCATATCAACAACAGACAATCATAATTCCCAACTAACCCCATCACACATAATCATTATTTTTATCTTTACTTAGCAACTAGTGCGGCTATCATTACAATCACAAGCAATAATTGAAATCGGAAGAGAAACTCACTCGGCCATGGTACGCCGGTCTCTTAATAACGGTGGTCGGGTGATACGGTGTCGATGTGCTCGGGATCACCTACCAAATAAGAATAGCCTAATGAGAATTTCATCACTCAACTAATTCAAGCTATGCATCTAAACTAATTAAAGTCGTGATTCTCGCTACTTGCGAAGTTCCAACTTAAAACGGCCATAACTTGGTCATTTTAACTCGGAATTTCGCAAATTTTATATCGATTCCTATCTACTTCAAAGATCTATCTATTTCTAATATTATTTTCAAGTTTTGAAAACATTAAGGTCACGGAACAGTGGGATCAGATCTGTTCTGTAACTTTTCCGATTCCGAAAAATTGTTTCGCATTCGATAAAATATTCCTAGTTGATGATTCGTGTATAGATGGTATATGAATGAATTCCTAGCATGAATGTCATGTAATGAGTTCAATATATGCATGATCTTGATGATTTTTGATAATGAACTCTTAAGAACTCCTAATCATTACAAGACTTCACATTAGCCATTACTTAAAATCCATTCTTTCCAAATTTTTGCATCTCCTAGTATTTTAGGATCCTATTCATAGATTTTACTTGTTAGCTAACTAAAAACACTTCTTTGTCATATCTATACCATCCAAGACCTCCATTTAAGCATAAAAAATCACATTTTTCACTTTGTAAATATGTTTTTAAACAAGCTTTTCACAAAAATCCGAATTTTGGAAAATTTCATTTCTTGCATTTTCCTTATGAGAGAACTTGTTTATTGCACCAAAATTTGAAGCTTTATTATATCTATTGTCTAAGAACTCCATTTGACTCATAAAACATGCAATTTAAGCTTGGGTACTAGGTGTTTATGTAGGCATTATTTCAAAATACGAATTTAACATGCTAATCACTATCTCAAGATTTTTCATTCTAATCCCACTACTTGTTTTACTTTTTACTCATGCCCAAACTCATTTAAACTTATGGAAATCATTTCTTAAGGGTATCCATTACATATACCTTCCATTTCTTGTGCAAAATATGAGTTTTAAAGTGGTTTCAAAGGTTTTTAAAATGGGTTTAAAAAATCATCCGAATTTCCACAAAACATTCCTAGTAAAAATCTTTTCTTTTTCAAGTTTCTTACTTCCTATACATGAAGATCTACCATCTAACACATCTATATACATGCAAGACTAAGCCTTTATGATCATTAATGCATGAAAGCTCAAGATATCCACATGAACATAAATGTAGATGAAGATATGAATGTCTAAACACTAGATCTATCAAATATAGTGCATGAATCATGAGTTTCATGGCATGAACATAGATATCTATACAAGATTCCTACTTTACATGCATGAACATCACATTATCTCATTAAAAACTCCTTTAAACTCTAGATCCACTTCTTGTGATGGCTTGATATTCTTGTATAAGTGTTTTCATGTCCCTAGCATATGCTCATTGGGATTAAAAGTGGAAAACACACAAGAATGGTCTTGCCATTATAAGATTTGGGACTAACAAAGCTTGGAATCAACATCTAATGGATGATTTGAAGAAGAAAAGAAGATAAAACAAACTTGTGAGAGTGTGCAAGTGTGTGTGTGTGTCACGGCATGGTAGGGAGGAGAGGGAGAGAGTTTAACCTTTGTGAAAATTTTTGGAAGAGTAAAAATGAGAGGAGAGAGAGAACATAAGCTTATATAATAGGTGGACTAGGGTTTTGATTGAATAAAAGGAGTAAAATAAAACAAGAATGAGGGGGAAATGGGGGAGAGGGGCACCGGCCAACATGAGTGGGAGAGAGAGAGAAGTTTGAATTTTGATGGAATTTGTAATTTAAGTAATAAAAATGTAATCTTTGTAATAATTATTTAAGAAACAAATTTTTCTTGGAAAAGAAAAATATAATGAGTAGTTGTAAGGATGTAAGAATAGGGTATGGGTAGTGTGTAATGTAGGTTGTACTTGTGAATAGTAGACAAGACATCTACTTTACCGGTTGTAACAAAAACATGGGAAAGGCTATAACGTAATTTTTATAACCTGAAAAATTATAAAATTGATATTTTTGGAATCCTTATAAATTACGGTTCTAATGAATATTTCGGAACATTTTTTTGAGTTCGTGGTCCCGGGGCACGCTTTTCCGTAATTAAGCTCGGGAAGGCCCGGAATTAAAAATTTTCCGAATTTAAAACTTTCAAAGGTTTGAAATATACTTTAGAATGATAATTCATAATCATTCATTTTATAAAACTTCTTTTATTATGAAATCGAAAGAAAGTCGGATCTAGGGTTTCTAAGCTCCTCTCACTAAGCTTGAACTAAACTGATATAGGGTTTCGTTTTTCGATTTTCGAAGTTTATTCGATTACTACGAAGCTAAGGTATATATTACAAAAAGAAAAAAAAAATGAAATAAAAAAAAATAAAATTACGCAATGAATAGTGGTAGATCGTATTGAAAGACCCCCTAATTACTGGTAGTACAGTAATACAGATAATTTTACAAAAATCATGAAATTCTAGCTATTGAAACTAATATTTTAAAGATCACTATAAAACATGAGTTTAACGGTATTAATAACATGCTTTTAACATTGCGGATCTCAGGGCGCGCTTTTCGAAGTCGGTACCTGACTAGATGGAAGTAGATCGAAAATTCGTTATTCTCATCTTTCCAGAGCATCCTAGACTTAATACGACCGATTTCACCTTTTCCTCTTATTCCAACTCCCTGGTTCAGGAATACGAGATTGTCGGATCTAGGTTACGGAGTTTCTCGGGAGTTTTGGAGACTCAGGTTTCCCGGTTAACCTTCCGGTTTACACCATTGCTAATATAAAAACTGATATTTCATACTTATATGACTTATCTGATTGGTGAAATTTATTTTAAGGTCGATTTTCATAAGTATTTAATATCTCATAACGTTCTCGAGATTCTTTTGGATTGAGTTTTATTCCCGAAGGTTAAACACTATTCACTTCATAACAAATTGGTTTTAGGGCTCCATTGTATCCAAATTTATAAGTTGGAGTCAAATATAAAATTTGTCGTACGTGGAGGTTTTAGAATGGAAGTATATTGGGTTGCTATTTTATTTCTGAGATTCCCTATTTTTCCCACGATAAGGAAATTTCCAGATTCGTTCGGAATTTGGGATTTGTCGAAGTTCGGTTTTAATTCGGAGTGACTTTCAGGGTTTTATTTCCCAATTTCATCTTTAGAATTATTTATTGAAATTTTCCAGGGCTTACAAACATATATATTATATATATATATATATAAGATTAAGGAGATTTTACTAGAAGTTTATGCCTAACATCTAGGTCCCGACTTCTTCAAAAACTCCTTAAATTCAAAAGCTATACCTGAGGAAAGTAGCATTTCGGGGATAACCATAAATAATCATACTGCAACAGGAAACTATAAGGGTATAAGCTTACGAGCTTAGTGAGTTTCACTTCCAATTAAATACTTCAACCAGCAATATATATTAGCCAGTTATATTAACAACCATATGAAATGCACAAGCACGTGAGCATACAATACATAAAACTTTCCGGGAGTCTTATGTTGAATGGATTACGCCATCCATTCGGGTTAGGTGTTTTAGGCTCATACGATCATAGATTTCAATTTTTCTCATTTACGTTGTGGTTGATTCAGGTGCCCACCCACTCACAATTTTGTAGTTAATACAAGTGCCTACACCACTACCATTTCAATTCCGGCCATTATGCCAACATTCGAGTTTACAGACCCCTCGTTGCTTAGCATTATGCCTTCTTCCCACAAATATATAATATAATGCAATGTGACTCAACATATGGTATACATGGTCAATTTGATTATAAGAGCATGGTATATTAATTAACGATTTATAGGCGATCATAGATATTGCAGACGCTTCAATTCTATACTAAATCATACAAATATTTACAACAATTTCATTTCGATATTCTTATCATCAATTCAATCAAATTGAATTCACATGCACATTCTAATTTTTTTCTTGTCCTAAATCTAATGCCAATATCATTACAAGCACAGTCATAAGCATATAATTTAAAGATAGTGAAGTCACTTTGCTATGGCACGAAAATCCACTTAATCGTAATAGTCCTTAGGAAGGTTTAGTCTGTCTCCCAAGTCTCCTAATCAAAAGAAATAACTCTAATGAGTATTTCTATGAAGTTTGAATGAACTTATAAATTCTATTCTAACAAGTTCGTCAAAGTTCGTTTGAGAGGAAATTTCAACTTAAAACAACTATAACTTGGTCATTTTAACTCGAAATTTTGCATATTATATATTGATTTCTACCTATTCGATGAGAGCTATCTATTTATAAAGTTATTTTCATCAAACAAGATAGTTAAGTCCAAGAACAGTAGGGTACAGAATGCTATACGAAATTCCCATTCCACAAATCAACTCTTAATTTCAAACCAACCATCATTCCAAAGCTTTGATAGATACTTAGCTATCATTATATCTTGTAAGACTACTATATACATACATAACTCAATATCATGCATGATTCATGGGTGTTAGTAAATCTATTTCCTCATGTACTTAGATAATGCTTATTAAGATGTATAAGACACTATTTTCCTAACTTTGTTTCTACCAAGTGCATTATGTGTATATGCAATACCTACAAGCTATTGTCATGAATGCTATGACATGAACTATCTATATGTATACCCTTAGTGATATGATATCAAGAATTCTTTTAGAAAATTTTTGCTTTGCAAGACTTTTGAATTTACTAAACGTAAGAAAAATAGTTTTACTTCTTGTAAAATCACACTTGCTGTCATGCCCCATAGGGGTATCCTAAACATAACAGCCCGTCACATACTATATAAGACTCTCGAATTTCTATCCGAGCCCTTCGGGAGTCTTGTATAGATGTAAAGCGTCCCTTTACGACAATAGAATACTCTATTCAATGGAGTTAAGAAGTTTAATGAGGCATTCGATAGCCATAGATAATAAATCAAAACTCATACATAAATTACAAAGTCTAAGGGGCATTCCCCCGCAAAAGAATATTAAGTCCATACAGTCATCCAAAGTCTTTTGGTTTCCTGTAGAAGTTTAAAAAAAAATCGAAATAAACTTTTAAGGGAAACTCCTAGCTCTTGTACTTGAGCTATAGCCTACCTTGGCCTAAGCCAAATGAATTCGTGCTGCAACAAGTAAAAACTATAGGGGTGTAAGCTAACTAACATAGTGAGTGAAAACTTCCATATCGCAATCAAGACAAATCATTCAAGCAAGTGATTATTCAATCAAGTGAAATGCATCAAAAAAGTGAATTTAGCAAACATATGACCAACCGGAAATCATATGTGGATGGACTTGCACCCTCCATCCTGGGTTAGCAGATTAACAAATCATGTGGTACGACGCCGTTTAAGCTCACGGTCAACTAAATAATAATTCGTTTTATGGATCACGAAAAACCAACAAATTCTAATGCTCCATCCCCATCGTGATATGAATGAGTTCAAAGTTACAATTAATCCCAATAGTCAATTAATCCGATTCTTTTAGGTGATCAGACAATCTTTGCTGACAATCAATTATAGCTCCTCTCTATACAAACAATGGATTATCACCCGACTTCGATATTCTTTAATTCCAACTTCACATATCAATAGCAGTCACATATAATTCCCAAGTACCTCATCATGTGTATTCATTTTTATCTTTGCCTAAGCAACTAATGTCACTATCATTACAATCACAAGCAATAATTGAAATCAGAAGTAGTACTCACTTAGCCATGGTACGCCGGTCTCTTAATAGTAGTAGTCAAGTGGTAGAGTATCGTCGTTCTCGGGATCACCTACCAAATAAAAATAACCTAGTGAGAACTTCATCACTTAACTAATTCAAGCTATGCATCTAAGCTAGACAAAATCGTGATTCTCGCTATTTATGGAAGTTCCAACTTAAAACGGCCATAGCTTGGTCATTTTAACTCAGAATTTCGCAAATTTTATATCGATTTCTATCTACTTCGAAAGATCTATATATTTCTAATATTATTTTCAAGTTTTGAAAACATTAATGTCACAGAACAGAGGGATCAAATCTGTTATGTAACTTTTCCATTTCCGAAAAATTGTTTTGCACTTAATCACAATGTTCCTAGTTGATGATTCATGTATAGATGGAATATGAATGAATTCCTAATATGAATGACATGTAATGAGTTCAATATATACATGGTTTTGATCATTTTTGACAATGAAACCTTTAAGAACTTCTAATTATCACAAGACTCCACAATAGTCACTTAATAAAAATCCATCCTTTCAAATTTTTGCATCTCCTAGTGTTTTAGGATCTTATTCTTAGAATTTACTAGTTATCTAAATAAAAATGAGTCTTCATCATCTATACTATCCAAGACCTTCATTTCTACATAGAAATTCACATTTTTCACCTTGCAAATATGTTTTTAAACAAGCTTTTCACAAAAATCCGAATTTTGGGAAATTTCATTTCTTGCATATTTCTTATGAGAAAGCTTGTTTAATGTCATGCCCCAGAGGGTATCCTAAACGTGGCAGTCCACCGCATATAACATTAAGCTAATGAATGACAATTCGTAGTCACGCAGGAGCTTCGATATCATATGCAAGGCGTGCTTCCAAGATAGTAGGAGACTCATAGAGGTATTACGTTTAAATAGATAGCAAAAGCAAGCATAAACTTAAATATATAAATATAAGATCTTCATTCCATAATAAGTTCGTACATCATCTTAGGGGCATTCTCCCGCCTTAAAGTCTTTGATCAACTATACTAATAACAAAATAAGCATAACTACTACATAAGTGTAAACCCCCGAAAATTTTCATAATTCTTATAAAATAATCCTAGAAGTCTAAGTATCAAAATTTAAATTCCGAAAATCGACGCGAGATTAACACCCGATTCTAGACCGAGCTAAAACACTGGAAACGAAACCCTAAAAATTGAACCAAGTTAAAACTTAATTCCAAATAAAAACAAAAAATGATTTTTCTCAATCTTGAGAAAACGAGAACCCTTGAAACGAAATATAAAGTCTAATTACCGATATAATCAACGTTCGTACGTCGATTAAATAATTTACCCAATTCCTAAAACGCAAATCGAAATGATAGATCCAAATACCGCTTAACAACGAGATAATAAAATCTTAAATCCTTCAGAAAAATTTTAGTATCACAAAATCCAAATTTTCAACAAAATCAAACTGAGTCAACTCATAAACCTAGACTCGGTTAAACGATCCGAGAAAAAACAAATAAATAATCACGAATAAAATAAACCATAGACGTCGAGCTAGAAATATAAAACGATCAAAACTCAAAATTATACGATCTTACGAATAACTCAGTAAAAATCGGAAATCAAAACGGAACCCTAAAAGTCAACAAGCCTATAACGAACCCTAGTGGTTAAGATCCGGCAATCCCGCGTTTTCAAACCCTAGAAAACGAAATTAAGTAAATAGCCTAGAATAGTTCGTAATAACGTAAGGTAACATAAAAATATCAGATTCGCGAATTTTGAGTGACCTTCGGACCCAAACGGGATCGGTTCTCATAAAGCGTGACCCGGAGCTCGAAATATTAAAAATATTCCGTTTATACCAATAGACTCGTAAAAATATAAGGATTCCAAAAATATCAGTTTTAGAATTTTTCGGTAGCTAAAATTACAGATATCGCATTATTACGCGTATTTTATTACTACCGGTACTTTAATTGTTAGTCTACTATTCAAAGTACTTTTCTACTATTCATTACTATTCACCTATCTCTACTTTTTCTTACACCTATTTCTTACACCTACATATCTATTTTTTACTTTTTTCATTTCCAATACACCTTTAATCACATCAAACTTTACACATTACTTCTTTATTACACAAACAAATAAAACAAAATCAATTTCCCCCTTACAAGGAGAAAAAACCGGCGCCATTCATCCCCCATTTCCCTCTCATTTATTTTCTTTTTTAATTATTTTATTACATCCAAAAATTCTATAAATACCCCCTTCCTCTTCCACTCTTTCACACAATTCATTCACTACCAAAACTCTCTCAAAATCTCTCCACAAATTTCTCTTCAAGAATTCTCTCTACCAAAACTCTCTCAAACCAATTCCTCACAAAAATCATCCTCATACATAAACTATCTACACATATTTCTACTCACATAATACCCATTTCATCTACCACCTTCATACCTCTTACATACCTTAGGTAAATATTTATTCCATCTATTATTCATCCATGTCATGTAACTTAACATGACTATGGTGTTGTTTTGAAACTCATATGAGTAGTAAAAGCAACAACATGTTCATGTTTTGTTCTTGTACATAAGCTTCCTATTTTATTATGTTGTTATTATTATTGTGATTATTTGCTTATAATATAGTATTATGTATATTATGTATATATATTATTTAGAGCATATAAGCTCATTTGTTATTTATTTTCAAGTTATGCAATTTATTTATTTATGTTGATATTAAGACTAGTCTTTCAGCTTAGACTTGTCCATATCAAGTCAAAACAATCTTTTATTTATTTTCTTTAATCTTTCGGGACTAGTCCATTCTTAGTCCCGGGATGCTTTGATAAAGCTAAGGCTCCAATACTTGATCGGGATTCCTTGATGAAGTTAAGGTTCCCAATGCTTGATATTTTATTTTGTTCATTAATTATTTTTAGTATTTTCTTATTATTTTATATGCTCATGATACTTGCATTTGCATAATGTTAATGTCTCAACTAGTCTAAAAGTAGAATCTTGTTTTACTAAATAAACTCAAAGCTAAGATTCCAATTATATGATTTACCACAAAAACATGAAGTTATTATCAACAACCTAGAAATAGAATAATACAAGTTTTCTCAAGTTTTCTTAAATAACAAAGATAGTTTTACCAAGAAAACATAAATAAATATTTTCCTTGTATTTTATGGTAATCTAAGTTTTTAGAAAAATAAATCGTTAATATCGAAAGTTTAAGACTTAAATTCTTTTCTAAACTAAGGAACAAACTAGTTTTCAAAGTTAAGACAAAAATCACTCATAGTTATGAACCCACTTAGGAAAAATAATGATTTTCAAATTTCTAAAAGAAGGAACTAATTTTCAAAGGAATATAAATGAGGTAAGATTTATAATAATGGATTTTATAAAATGATTCTTTTCAAAAGAAATGAAAGAACAAGTTTTGGAAAGCAAAAGCTTATATTTTAGAAATGAATATAAGAAGACAAAATTCATTTTCTAAAACCATCCTAAATACAAAATTATAAAAAGGTTTTAAACAACCTAATATACTTTTTGATAAAAATAGATCTTTTATCACTAGAAGCGAAATTTATGAAAAACTAAGGTTAAAAGGAAAATTTACTTGTTTTGGAAAAGGAAATGAAGAAAATAAAATAAGAATATACTCATTTATAACAACCTAGTAAAAATATAAAGTTTCTTTAAATACTTGAAAAGAAAATTTCAAAGTTAAAGTTTAAATGAATTGTTTTATGAAATAAATCGTTCAGACACTACCATTGGGATTTTGCATATAAAGTGAGCATACCTATATATTCAAAGTGTTTATCAAATATATATTTATATTGTTACAAAAGGATTTTTTTAAAATGAAGTTGAGTTAGAAAAATGGATTTTTGCAAAAGTTTAGAAAATTCGTTTTAAATCTGTACCTGACGTTTTAGGAACCGAATGACCTTTTATGACCAAGATAAGTTTAGAAATGGATAGAACTTTTCGAATAGGTAGAAAACGTATATCATATGCGAAATTCCGAGTTAAAATGAGCAAGTTATGGCTATTTTAAGTTGGAATTTCTTTTATACGATTTTACCACGATTTTAAGTAAAGTTTAGAATCTCCAAGAATAGAAATTCATGAAAGACTTATCCCGGGTATTTCTTTTATCTAGGTGGCGAAGGATACGAGAATACCCTACCCGGGATTACTACGACTAAGAAGATAGCGAAATGGACGGGTGAGTTATTCCTTCTAATTTGTTACCTTGCTTGTGCTTGTAATGTAGTAGCATTAGTATACTAAGAAAAGATAAAAACAAATATATTTGGGGATTTCGGATTATGCGTATATATATGATTCTATTTATGCGTGAATTGAGAATTTAAGAATATCGCAACTTCGATCTGCTTGTTAAATAATTTTGTTTACTTACTTGTATGATTGTTTATTGATTGCTAAATTGATTGATCGTCCCTAATAAACCTTAATAAGGTTTGACCTAAGAACAATAAAACGTTCACGCATAACATCCATCGAGTCACATCTATCTCAGAAGGCTACTACTCCTACGCGTAGAGTTGGATTGGCTGTGATCGTGCGGTGCCACGGGCCATGTTCCTTCCTGGAGAATCCAAATCGCTCGGGGAAAGCGACTCTAGGTTCGGAGCCGAGCCAACCGAACGCTGTGGGTGAGGACCTGGGGACTAGCAGTAGAAGGTCGAGGACCTTCAACCCCGATTCCCTAACCTTTGATACGGAGGGGTAAATCCGTTCTATATATGGTTTCCGGATGACTATATATATTCGCGTAAACATGTGATTGTGGCATTGCATAAGTGTGATTAAATAAATAAACTTGTTTGAAATTATGGTACGAATGAACAGGAATATTTCACTAAGCTAGTTGTAGCTTATACCCCTATAGATTTTGTTGAAACAGGTATATTCGTGGATTGAATTTGAGGATCATGACATTAAGGAAGTCATGGACGGATGATTAAGGATATGGAATCATACGATGAAGAAATTTTGTAAGGTTCTTTATATGTGCTAACCTATATGATTAGGGACGTATATTTATTTGAAGATAATAGAAGAACATGCCCTTAAGAATTGAAATGTGATATGCTTATGTTTTATATTAAGTATTCTCTTTGCCTTGTTACTTATTTATCATCAATGAGAATTGCGCTACTCCGATGCGTCCCCTTGGTTGTGATGTACGCTTTGTACATAATATGGAAGCCTTTGCGTGACTAAGGTAGTCATTCCTAGGCTTTAGTATTTTGTATGGCGGACTGCCACGTTTAGGGTACCTCTCGGGGCGTGACAATAAGTCTACTATAGAGATTTTTCCTAGAAGTCTACGTTCAAAACTAAAAATACATAAACTTCCTCCAAAAACTCCTGGTAGCATAAGCTCATACCTGGCATACTGGGCTCCTCGGGGCCAACCACAGATAATCATATTGTAATAGAAAACTATAAGGGTATAAGCAAATCTTCATTAGTGAGATAATTCATAACTATATAACATTTCCATATGACAACCAAGTTATTTAATTCAAACATAGGTAATGCATCAATCACATGATCAACCAAATACATAAGATCAACTGGAAATCAAGTGTAGCATGGATTTAACGCCCTCCATAACAAGGGTTGGGTGGTTACAGGCCCATACGACCATCAATAATTGCAGATTTGCCGGCTCCTGCTTGCCCTGTAGACTTCCTGGCTCCTACTGGCCCATGTAGACTTACCGACTCCTACTAGCCACCACTACTACTTCCTCGTTTCCCCACACGAAGCATAGTAGTGCAAATAATGTGACTCACAAGTATGATATGCATGAATAAATTTCAATTAATCATTTAACCATATAATTTGAATTCTTGTTAAGGGTGATCAACCATAATTTCATCATATCAATACAAGAGTCACACTTTATTTAACATATCATCTTTCGATATACTTAATTTTCATTCAACAATTATTTCATAACATTGGTTCATTCATCTTTTCCTAATTTCTAGTGCCACTAATTACACGCATAAGCAAGGAAATGTAACTTAGGAAAAGAATTAACTCACTCCATAATTGGTTGGTCTAATCGAAATAATCCTCTGGATAGATGATCTCGAGTCCCTCGTCACCTAAACAAGATGAAATACCCAAAATGAGTCTTTCATAAAACTTCTATTCTTGAAGATTCTAATTTTTTTTTTAAATAGCGGTAAAATCGTATAAGGAGAAATTCCCACTTAAAATGGCCATAACTTGCTCATTTTAACTTGAAATTTCACGTATAATATACCGTTTTCTACCTACTCGAAAAGATCTACGCATTTCTAAGCTTATTTTCATAAGACTAGGTCGTTTGGGTTCCGAAAAGATAGCGACCAGATTTGCCACGAATTTGCAAAATCTTGTTTTTCCTTCTTATAAACAATGCTCATTTGAAAAGATAAATATTTCAAGTATTTTGTAAAATTTTTGAAAGGTATATACATATATGTAATGACTCATACCCAATGTATGAAGTAAATGAAGTTGTCTCAACTTATGAAAAGTAAGGTTTTATTTTGTTTACTTTTGAAAGACCTTGAGTTATTTGTGATAAATATTCTTTTTTTTATTTAATTTCTTGCAATTACTTTAAATTCCTTAGGAGTGGTTTTATTTTCTAAACTTAGATTCCAACAATTTTAAAAGTAATAAAATGATACTTTTGTTTCTTGAAATGATTCTTAAAAGAAAGATTTTGATTTTTAATTTCTAAGCTTAGTTTCCAACAACTTTGTAAAAGTTATGAATTTCTCACAAGAATATTTTAGCTCTTTGGTTTCTTGGGATTATTTTATTTTAATGAAAAGGGGTTCTACTTAGAAAAAGATGAAGTTATTGTAAAACTCTTGTTTGAAAAATCTCTTATAAGTTCTTCTAGACATTAACTCCATATTTTATTTTTAGAGGAAAACTTTTTATCTTAAGAAAACATTTCTTCATTTATTTTGTTGAGACAAAACCATTATGTTCATGCATGAATATGAATCATAAGCTATGAAAATATGAAAAGAACATAATAACTTAAAAGAATAAGCATATAAGGAAATAAATCAAGTATTGGGACCTTAGCTTCATCAAGGTACCCCGGGACTAAGAAAAGACTAGTCCCGAAAAGAAAAAGAAAAAGAATTGTTTTGACTTGATGAGGACAAGTCTAAAACTAGAATGACTAGTCTTAAAAATAACTTTGAAATAAATAAATTGCAATGAAGTAAATAAATTGCATGAAAGATAAATAAATTACAAGACAATGAGCTTATATGCTCTAAATAATATATAGCTATATAAATATATTAGATAGTAATAAACATAAAGAAAACATAAAGGAATTTGTGATTATGAACAAAAACAAAGTATGAACCTATTGTTGCTTTCTTAAACTTTATTGTTTTAGAAAACAAACATTAAGTTCATACTAAGTAGATGAACATAAAGAAAGCTTGGAGGATTTTCTTGAAGAAAGTTTACCTAAAGAAGAAACTAAAGAGAGCTTTCTTGTAAGACTTCTTGGAGAGGATTTTTGAGAGAGTTTGAGAGAGATTTTGATATAGTAACTTTAGTGTAGAAGTGGTGTGAAAGAAGTGAAGGTATGAGGGAGTATTTATAGGAAAATGTGGGAGATAATTTGTGTTAATTAAATAAGTGAAAAATAAAAAAAATTGACGCATGATGGGGGTGTGGCCGGCGCAAATCCTTGCATGGGGAGAGGAGAAATTTATTTTTTTGTTATTTTGTTAATTAAAAGTAAGAAATGAAAGATGTGAAGTTGTATTGGAAATGAAAATGTGTAAGAAATAGGTGTATGGTTTGTAAGAGTAGGTTGTAAGAAAAAGTAAAGATAAATGAATAGTGTAGAATAGTAGAAAATAGTCTAATGTAAAAGTAGACATGACAATTTAATGCTGGTAGTAAGAAAATACGTGTATAAAAGCGATATCTGATATTTTTAGCAACCGAAAAATTACGAAATTGATATTTTTGGAAATCTCATATTTTTGAGTCTAATGGTATATTCGGAATATTTTTTCTATTCTGGGCTCCCGGACACGTTTTTCAAGAACTATGTCCGATCGGGCTCAAAGGACACTCGAATTCCTTCAATCTGATATTTTTATATAACCTATAGCAATTACGAACTATAATAGCTAACTTTTCCAACTTCGTTTTCTAGGGCTTGAGAAAACGGCAATGCCGGACTTAAGCGGATACGGTAAACTAGGGTTTTGGTTGGCTTAAGAAACCGGTTGACTTTCGATTAGGGTTTAAGCTTTTAATTTGGATCCAAAAATTTGGGGACTTACATTTAACACATAAATCTTGCAATTTAAGCTTGAACACTAGGTGTTTATGTAGGCATCACTTCAAATTACGAATTTAACAATTTGATCACTAACTCAAAATTTTCCATCTTAATTCCACTACTTGTTTTACACATTACTCATGCCTAAACTCATTTTAACTTGTAAAAATCATTCCTTAGAGATATCTATCACATATACCTTTCATTTTTCATGAAAAATATGAGTGTCAAGGTGGTTTCAAGGGTTTTTAAATTAGGTCTTGAAGTTCATCCGAATTTTCCACTAGACATTTCTAACAAAAATATTTTCTTTTCAAGTTCCTTGTCCTATAATCATAAAGATCTATCATCTAACATATTTATATATATGCAAGGTTAAGCCTATATGATCATTAATGCATGAAAGCTCAAAAATCCATATGAACATAAATGTAATAAAAAATATGAGTGTCTAAACACTAGATCTACAACTTATAGTGCATGAACATGGGTTTAATGACATGAACATAAACTTTCCATGCAAGATCTCTACTTATATACATAGACATGATATTATTCCAACAAAAAACTCATTAAACACAAGATCTACTTCTTGTGATGGCTTGGTATTCTTGTATTAGTATTTTCTATCCCTAGCATTTGCTCATTGGATTTAAGGTGGAAAACACACAAGAATGGTCTTGCCATTACAAGATTGTGTAAGAACAAAGCTTGGAATCATCACTTAAATGAAGATTTGGAGTAGAAAAGAAGATGAAATAAGCTTGTGAATGTGTGTGTGTGTGAGGAGGGTGTCACGGCACACTAAGGAGAGGAAGAGAGAGTTTTAACCTTTGTAAAAATTTTGAATGAGTGAAAATGAGGGAGAGACAGAAAATGAGCTTATATATTAGAGGAATTAGGTTTAATTGAAATAAAAGAAGTAAAAATAAAACAAAAAGAGGGGAAATGGGGAGGGGGTACGCCGGCCATATGAGTGAGAGAGAGAGTGAGATTTGAATTTTTGATAAAATTTGTAATTTAAGTAATAAATGTAATAAATATATAATTAATTAGGAAACAAAATTTTCTTGGAAAAGAAAATATAATGAGTAGTTGTAAGGATGTAAGAATAGGGTATGGGGGTGTGTGTAGTGTAGGTTGTACTCATGAATAGTGGTAAATAGTAGACAAGACAATCTACTTTACTGGTAGTAAAGAAAAATACGGGAAAAAGGCTATAACTGTAATCTTTATAGCCCGAAAATTATAAAATTTATATTTTTGAAATCCTTATAAAATTTCGGTTATAATGAATATTCTAGAATATTTTTCTGATTTTCTGGTCTGGGGCACGTTTTTCCGTAATTGAACTCAGGAAGGCCCAGAATTGAAATTTTTCCAAAATTAAAACTTTCTAAGGTTTAAAATATACTTTAAAACAATTGATAAGATCATATTTTATACAACTTGTTGTGTTTAGAAGAGCTAGAATGGCTATTTGTTTTGACTAAATTTTATGTTTCAGAACTAATTTGGACAAAGAATTCAAAACAAGAGACTTTAAATCAAAAATGGAAAAATTGAAGTAAAGGCCGGCATTTCAACATTCAAAGCCGCCAGCGTCAGAGCTTACACCCAAGGCGTTACAGCATTGCCACTTTGCTGAGCATATGTCTTAACCACATTGTAAGCCGCCTCAAAGTTACCGGTGTAGAAGATGAAGAAGCCAGCGTACTTGAAGGCCGGCAGCTCAGAATTAGAAAGTCACCAGCTTTGAAGGAGTTGCAATATACGCCGGCTCCTAAGCGCCGCGTTGGGACAGTGTAGGTCAAAGATCTGAAGAGACATGAAGATAACAAAAGATAAGTGGAAATTGAAGCGACAAATCTGTTGGAGTGTCTACGCAGGTGCTAAAACAGCCGGCTTTGGAACGGTGTTCGTTATAAATCAGCCCAATGCTTCATTTCTGATCACATACGCCGGCTAGATCTACATCTAAGCCACCGGCGTAGAAGTGGCCTACATGTGAAATTGAAGTTGAAGGCTGCCAGTGTACTGCCTGCGCAAAGGAGAAATTGAAGATACGCCGCCTGTAAGCCGCCGACGTAGGATCCATAACTGTCGGAGTACGAAGTGAAACAGCAAATTTCATTTAATGTTTGCACGAAATTTTTCCTATAAATAGGGGGTCTTCTCCTCACTTTCTGAATCATCAAGAAATCCACATCCAAGTAGCTCTGAAATACACTACAATACATAGATTAGAATAAGCATTCATAGAGATTTTAAGAGATATTGAAGTTTTTCCAAGAATTTGCAAGTGAAGCTTTGATATATTGAATTGGTGATATATGATCTTTTCCTTTTATGTAATTCATATATATAATATTTTGATCATAATGAAATCATTTGCAATTTCTTATTTGATTGTTGAATCATCATCCATGAGTAGCTAAATCCTTTTTGTGGGAAGTTGATGAAGCTTTAAACATGCTAAAATGATCTTTGAAACCATGTTATAAGATAGTTAGAATCATGAAATATTCATATTGAGTTCTAATTATTCATCATATCTTTCGTGTATAAGAATTCTAATAACTCGGAAGGGAAATTAGGGTTCATATGAATTCATAAATTGAGATTAAATTACAATTGCGAAAGCGGCGAAGTTTAATCTAATTTAGAAATTGTCCATGAATATTAATGCAATATTTTATATTGATTTCTCACTAAGGAATTAGGGGATGTTAATATAAAGTATTAGTCAATTATAGAATCGGAAGGTTTATAATTGTAATTTTGATTCCATGAATAATTTATTAGTGGAAGCTATTGAATTGTTTTTGTGGTTTAAAAGGTTTTTAACCCTGTTTTTAAATCTTTACAACTTCTTATGAATATCCATGAATCTAATTATCATTATAACATGACTTCAAGTTCATTGGCAATAGTTTAAAGTGGATTTTGCTCCTTCCCACATTTTTCTAACATATCACTCTCTTCAAAAGCTTACTGCATTCATAGTAGATACTTAATAAGATAATTTAGTCTTAATCTAATCATTCAAAAAGATCAATTTCCTAGATATTAGTATTAGTTGATAACTGTCTAGTAGTTAATAGATCTCTGTGGGATCGACACTTGAATCATGCTATATTACAAGATAAGGCTCAGTACGCTTGCTGGATAAGATGCTTTAAAAATTCAATATTAATATTAGCACATCAACAATAATTCATATTCATTTATTTTATGAAACTTCTTTTGTTATGAAATAGAAGGAAAGCCGGATTTAAGGTTTCTTAGCTTCTCTCACTAAGCTGGAACTAGACCGATTTAGGGTTTTGCTTTTCAATTCCCGGAGTTTACTTGACTACTAGGAATACCGAGGTTTACACTTGCCTTTATCAAAACTCAACCTTGATAACCTATATACACAACACCTTCATTATTTTAATAAAATCCTTCATTTTGGAGTTATAAATTAGATGTTTAATAGGTGGTCTACCTAATTACGAATTTTACAAAATTTTTAAGGAATGAAAACATTGTTTAATCTATTCTTTGCAACATTTTCTTATTTTAGGATTATACTTTGATAAATTTCATTTATCCTAGTTAAAATTTGGTATTTATTACATGTATTCCCTAAGACTTCTATTTTTCCATAAAAATCATGATTTTGGCATTTGGAAATAGGTGTTTAAATAGTGGTCATCTTCAAATCCGAATTTTGATATTTCCATTTGAGATTGTTTCTTTTGTAAAACTCATTTAATCTTTCAAAAACTATCTCCTAATCAAACCTACTCCTTAAGGCTTCCATTTCTTTAATAAAAATCTTGTTTTGGGATTGAAAATTAGGTTTTCATATATCAAGCTTTCCTTATTATAAATTTTAAGTTTGTTATTAGGATTAAAACATAACTTTTGTAAACTTTTCCTTATTTTGAAAATATTCTTTAGTAGATCTAAGCTTTACTCGTCAAGATCACTCATTTATGATACCTGATGAACCAAAATTATTCTTATTTTATGAGTGCTAAAACATATGTTTAACGGTCATTTTATTGATTAATATTGGGAATTTAGCACTTGAATTAATGGAGTTAAGCTTTCAGGTCTTTAAAGGAGGTATTTTTCAAATAAAGCGAAGACGGGTCAAAAATGTAAAGTTTGGATTAAAAAGAACTCAACATGACAAGAACAAGCCATGTCTTTCAACCATTACAAGAAAGAAGCAAAATTAAGGGCTAAATATCAAGCTTTTAGAAGACATTTATGAGACACGACCTGTCCCAAACCATGTCAATTTGGAAATTTAACTTTGCAAGGGACATTTCTGAGACAAGCCGTGTCCCAAGTCGTGTCAGTGAAAAAAAAAGTGCACAACAAGGGACGTTTCTGGGACAAGCCGTGTCCCCAGTCGTGTCAATTTTTACATAAAGGAAAACAGCCGACATGCTCAAGTGACATGACTTATCCCCATACCTGTCGATTTGATAGTCCATTACTTTTTGAGAAACAACTTTTTTAATGAATAGTAACCCCTATTTATTAAAGAAACGTCTATTGGACATAAAAGGGGTGTTACTTTGAAAAGCCAAAAGACCCGTAACTCCCGTAACTTCCCATTTCCTCCATCAATGAGCATTTAATTCCATTTATGGAAAGATCATTATAAATTGAAGATGGAGGAAGATTCAACAGCAAACAATGAAGAAAGAGAGAACACATATAGAATTCATACAAAACGTTTTCAGAGTTTCAACAAGTCAAGATTATCTTGGATTGAAGATCTACAATTTTGATCTTCATTTTCTCGGGTGATATCATGAATTCTAGTTTGTTTCTAGAATTTCATGTATTTTCTTTAATTACTATGGAAGAGTAATTTTTCATATTGGGTTTTGTTGAACTCTAATTTTATCTTGTGATGAAGATTTGGGTTTAATAAAAGATTGATGTTCTTTTGTTCAATTGCATGTCCCTTAACTGTTTCTTAAATTTGTATATCCGGAATGCAAATTTATGTTTAATTTTCATTTAAGTTAATTGAAAGATTGCTTTTATGAATTGATCTATGCAATTGATGGGATTCGTTTGTAATTCTAGACATAGAATAGCAAGAATTTTCTGTGACTATTGTAATTTCAATGAGTTCATGTTCTTAATGTAGGCTTAAGTTGCTATTGATTGAGGAGAAATCCTAATTGATTAACTTAGGTTTAGAAAAATTGATAGATTTGAAGAATTATCATTTTGCTTGAGAAACTCAACAGTTTAAGAACTAAATTCAAATCTGTAAATTCCAAGGATTCACATGATGAATTAGATGAAGACAAAACTCGATCGTTTGTGTTAATTGAATCTTGCTTGTTATTAGTGCTAGTGTATTTGTTTCTCATAGTAAATTAAATATAGTTAGCAGTATATTAGTAATAGGAAATCATCAAAATTGTCGGTTACTAGTAGAGAAATGGTAATACTAGTACTGATATCAGATCCTAGAGGATGACACCGTATTAATTCTATTCTACAATTGATAAGTACACTGCCTATTGCCTTTATAGTGAATTAAGAATGGGCTTTTATAAATTTAAACTATGCTTGGAAGGCAATCATCAATACTATTCCCTAAGCCGTTTATTTTTAATGTAAAATGCTCATTTTGAAGTTGAAAAATAACTTTTCTAAATAGGGTTCTTTTTTATCCGAATTTCAAAAATCTATTTTTGTTGAAACTAAAATAGATCTTAAGCTTTCTAATATTTTCTCACTATTATCATGCTATTAACAATTATTTATGTGCATAAAACAAAAACATAAGGCATGTATAAACTCAAAACAACTATTCTAGTTTACTATACTAGTCATAATGCAAATGCACTATGATCATTTAGTATATATGGTTAAATGATGAGTACATGCACAAAACATTCATAATAACAACATAACTCAACAACTGTAAGCCCTGGAAAATTTCAACAATAATTCTAAAAGATGAACTTAGGAAATAAAACCCTGAAAGTCACTCTGAGTTAAAACCGAACTTCGACGAGTCCTAAATTCCGAACGAATCCAGAAATTCCGAGTTGTGAGAAAAATAAGAAACCTCAGAAACAAAATAGCAACCCAATATACTTCCATTCTAAAATCTCTAGGTACGACAAATTTTATATTTAACACCAACTTATAAATTCGGATATAATGGAGTCCTAAAAGCAAACTGTTAAGAAATGAATAGTGATTAACCTCTGAGAATAAAACTCAATCCGAAGAATTCCGAGAACTTTATGAGATATTAAACACTTATGAAAGTTGACCTTAAATTAAGTCTCATCAACCAGACCAGCTATATAAGTATAAAATACTAGTTTATTTTGGCAATAAGGTAAACCGGAAGGTCAACTAGGGAACCTGATTCCCCAAATCTCCCAAGGAGCTCCATACCTAGACCCGACAAACTCGTATTCCTAAACCAAGGAGTTGGAACAAGAGAAAAGGTGTAATCGGTTCATATTAAGTCTAAGATACTCTGGAAAGATGAGATCAACGAATTTCCAACCTATCCTAATCGGATCAGGTGCCAGTTTCGATAAGCGCGCCCTGGGATTCGAAATGTTAAGAATATGTTATTAATGCCGTTAGACTTAGATTTCTAAAGGATCTTTAAGTTATTAGTTTTACAAATTTTCAAATAGCTAGAATTATCTGATTTTACAATCTATTCATATTTCGTTGCTACCCGTATAATTAGTGAGTCTTCAGTATGATTTAATATTATTCGTTACCTAAATTGTTATTATTATTAGTATTGTTATTATTATTATTCTTATAAGATATACCCTAGTTCTCCTGGTGATCGGATAGTACTCAGACGAACTTTGGGAAACGTGAGAACGAAACCCTATATCGGTCCGATTCCAGCTTAGTGAAAGGAGCCTAGGAATCCTAGATCCGGCTTTCCCTCAATTTCATAATAAAAGAAGTTTTATAAAGTAAATGAACATGAATTATTATTCTAAAGCAGATTTTAAACCTTTGAAAGTTTTAAATTCGGGAATTTTTCAATTCGGGCCTTCCGAGCTCGATTACGGAAAAGCGTGCCCGGACCACGAATCAGAAAAATGTTCCAGAATATTCATTAGAACCGTAATTTTATAAGGATTCCAAAATATCATTTTTATAATTTTCCGAGCGATGAATATTACAGTTATAGCTTTTCCCATGTTTTCGGTACAACCGGGTAAAGTAGATGTCTTGTCTACTATTCACAAGTACAACCTACACTACACACTACTCATACCCTATTCTTACATCCTTAAACTACTCATTACAATTTTCTTTCCCAGAAATTTTGTTCCTAATTAATTAATACAAATTTACATTTTATTACACAAAATACAAAATTTCAAATTTCAACACACACACAAACCCTCCCCCTATATGGCGGCGCCCCTCCCCCATATTTCCCCTCTCATTTGTTTTATTTTTGTTACTTTTATTCAACCAAAACCCTAATTCATCTCATATATAAACATTTTTCTCTCTCTCTTCATTCTTACTTGTTTCAACTTTTACAAAAGAGGAAAAGCTCTCTCTTCTCCCCTTGAATTGCCGTGAGCCTCTCCTCCTCCTTCCTCACTTTTTCAACTCAAGTCCCTTTACTTCCTCCTTTAATCTCCATTGGTATGTTAGTTTAAGCTTTGATCCTTCCTAATCTTGTAATGGCAAAGCTATATCTTGTGTGTTTTCTCATTTAATCCCAATGAGCTCATGCTGGGACATGAAAATAGATGAACAAGAATATCAAGCCATCACAAGACATGGATCTAGTGTTTAGATGAGTTTATGTTAAGATATCTTCTAGTTCATGCATGTAAAGTAGAGATCTTGTATATATATTGTTGTTCATACCATGAGATCTATGAATCATGCATGATATTTAGTAGATCTAGTGTTTAGACATTCACATCTTCATCTACATTCATGTTCATATGATTATTTTGATTTTCATGCATGGATGATCATAAAAATGTAGCCTTGTTCGTGTATAGATATGTTAGATAGTAGATCTCCATATGTAGGAAGCAAGAACATTGAAAAAGGAAGGACTTTGTCAAAAATGAAATGTGGAAAATTCGGATGAAATGGAAACCCTACTTTAAAGACCACCAAAATCACTTTTGAACTCATATTTCATATGAAAAATGAAGGGTATGTGTAGTAGATATCTTGGAAGAATGATTTTTATAAGTTTGGGTGAGTTTAGGCATGATAGGAATGTAAAACAAGTGGTGGAGTTAGAATGAAAAATATTGGTATGTTGATCAATAGTTAAAATTCGTAACTTAGGTTCATGCCTACAAGAACACTTGGTATTTAAGTCTAAATTGGATGTTTTATAAGCTAAATGAAGTCCTTAGATAATATATATATTGGGGCTTCAAATTTTAATGCATTTGACAAGTTTTTCCTTAAGAAAAATGCAAGAAAATGAAATTTGGAAAATTCGGATTTTTACAAAAAGCTTGTTTAAAGACATGTTTACCAAATGAAAAATGAGAATTTTTATCCATGAATGAAGGCCATGGTTAATATAGACTTTGAGAACTTATTTTTATTTAGATAACAAGTAAAATTACAAGATTAAAAAAATCAAAGAAACCCCAAGAAGTGTAAAGTGGAAGAATAGCTTCTTAAGAAATAACCTTTATGAAATTTTCTAACACTTAGGAGTTCATAAGAGTTTATTATCACAAAATCATCATGACCATGCATATATTGAGTCCATTACATGGCATTCATGTTAGTAATTCATTCCTATACCGTTCATGCATGAATCATCAACTAGGAACATTTCTTATCAAAAGCAAAACAAATTGTCAAAATTGGAGAAAGTGTGGAACAGATCTGATCCTACTGTTCCGTGACCTTAATATTTTCAAAACTTGGATTTAATAATAGGAAATAAATCTTTGTATATTAGCTGTATAGTTTTATAATAGGAAATAAATCTCTGCATATTAAATGTATAGTCTTGTAGAGCAAGAAAAATATATTTTCTTAATTAGGTAGAGATTTTCTTTCCTTTATTAATTAGGTAGAGATTTTCTTTCCTTTATAGATGCTAAATTTATTCCTGATTCACAGGACTGTAATGCTATATATATGTAAGCTTTCTTCATGAAAAAAACACTTTACGTTCTGAAATATTTTTTTCATGGTATCAGAGCAATGAGTGGGGACGGGAGTGGTGATAAAAAGGGGGGCAGTGATGTCTCAACCAGATTGATGATGTCTCCGTATTTTCTTTCACCAAATGATAACCCAGGAAATATCATTACACAGGTTCAGCTGAAAGGAGAGAACTATGAAGAATGGGCACGAGCGATAAGAACGGCGCTCAGAGCCAAAAAGAAATATGGATTCATTGATGGTGCTATAAAACAGCCTACACAAGATTCTTCAGAGATGGAAGATTGGTGGACTGTTAACTCCATGTTGGTTTCATGGATGTTAAACACAATAGAACCAAGTTTGCGATCAACCATCTCATATATGGAAATCGCAAAAGATCTTTGGGATGACATTAAAGAACGATTTTCTGTAGGGAATGGACCACGTATTCATCAGCTCAAAACTGAGTTGGTAGAATGCAAACAGCAAGGAATGACAATAGTGAACTATTATGGAAGATTAAAGATGATATGGGAAGAATTGGCAAACTATGAGCAGAACCCAGTGTGCAGATGTGGGAACTGCAATTGTAATATCGCTGCAGAATTGGATAAGAAACGAGAGGAAGAAAGGCTGCATCAATTCTTAATGGGATTAGATGACTCAATTTATGGAACAATACGTTCTAACATTTTGAGTACTGAACCATTGCCGAATCTGAATCGAGCATATGCTATAGTGGTTCAAGAAGAACGGGTTCGCAATATAACTCGTGGAAAGGAACAACGAAGGGAGCACATGGCCTTCGCAGTCCAAACAGGCTCGACATCAAAAGGACGAACTGAAAATAAGTCCATAGTCTGCACCAACTGTAACAAAACGGGCCACAATGCTGAGTCATGTTTCCAACTTGTTGGTTATCCAGATTGGTGGGGAGATAGGCCAAAAGGCAGCGGACGTCGTGGACAGGGAGGATCAAAACAGACCGCAAACCCAGCTGGTAGGGGACGTGGTGGATCAATTCGAGCTAATGCAACATGTACGCCAGGACAGAGTAATGATGCAACTGATGCAGAAAAAGGAGGATTGAGTGGACTGAGTGGTGAGCAATGGAACACGTTGATCAATCTTTTGAATGCACAAAAAGATGGAAATCAAGGAAGATTGAATGGTACGTGTAACACCATAAAATGGATAATTGATAGCGGAGCTTCTCACCATATGACTGGAAGTCTTGAATTGATGAATTATGTGAAAGATGCTCATTCTGTACCGGTTGGATTGCCAGATGGAAAGGAGATTATGGTGAAGAAAGAAGGAGTTGTGATGTTGAATAAACATTTAAAATTGAATAAAGTTTTATATGTTCCTGATTTGAAGTGTAACTTGATTTCTGTATCACAAATGACTAAGGAAATGAATTGCACAGTTCTATTCACTGATAAATTTTGTGTAATGCAGGACCACAATTCGAGGATGCTGATTGGTGTGGGTGAGAAGCATGAGGGGCTCTATTACTTCAAGCAAATTGGAGGAATGAAGAGTGCTATGGCTTTGAAAAAGGTGCGAAATGACAGCTTCGGAATTTGGCATCAGAGGATGGGTCATCCTTCCAATAAGATTGTTAGTTTGTTACCTGTTGTTTGATGTTAGTAGTGATAAGTGTGATAGTTGTGAAATTTGTTTTCGAGCAAAACAGATTAGAGGAGAGTTTTTATCTAGTAATAGCAAAGCTTCTAGCATTTTTGAAATGATACATTGTGATTTATGGGGTCCTTATAAAACTCCAACTTTTTGTGGTGCACATTATTTCTTGACGATAGTTGATGATTTTTCAAGAAGTGTGTGGGTTTATTTGTTACAAAATAAATCTGAGGTGAGGCAGTCTCTTCACTTTTTTTGCATTGATACAAAGACAGTTCAATGGAAATGTGAAAATAGTGCGTAGTGACAATGGAACTGAATTTACTTGTTTACATGAGTACTTTGCAAAAAATGGTATAATGCACCAAACAAGTTGTGTTGGGACGCCTCAACAAAATGGAAGAGTAGAACGAAAACACCGACACATACTTAATGTAGCTCGTGCTCTTCGTTTTCAGGCAAACTTGCCTATTGAATTTTGGGGAGAATGTGTGTTGACTGCCGCCTATTTAATTAATAGGACTCCATCGATGTTGTTAAAAGGAAAAACGCCTTATGAATTATTGTATGGTCAAGCTCCATCATATGGAAATATTCGAGTATTTGGCTGCTTGGCTTATGCTCATAATCAACGACGAGAAGGAGATAAATTTGCTAGTAGAAGCCGCAAATGCGTATTTGCTGGATATCCTTTTGGAAAGAAAGGATGGACTTTGTATGATGTTGAAACAGGTGACTTGTTTGTCTCTCGAGATGTGATTTTTGTAGAAAATCAGTTTCCCTATATACAAAAATCTGATGATGAACCAAGAATGACTAACAATACAAATGATAATCTTTTGACTGAAGAAGAATTGGATTTCTTCAATAAAATGCCTGAACAAAAGAACAATGATAGAACAGATCAAGAAGTAATTGAGTCCAACAATGAGCAAGATCAAGATATGACTACAGCCAGGGGGGGTACGACTGAAACTGAAACAAGTCAAGATTTGCAACCCGAAGAGATGCTTGGCCGTGGTCACAGGGAAAAACGTGACAATGTTTTGTTAAGGGATTTTGTCTTACATACTGTGAAAGTAATGAGCCCCTCTGCAAAATCACTTGATAATCAGCATTCCTCAGGTAGTCCTTATCCTCTTACACATTATGTGAACTGTGATAAATTTTCTTTGTGTCACCGTGCTTTCTTGGCAGCAATTACTACAGGAGTTGAACCTAATTCTTTTGCTGAAGCTATCAAAGATAAACAATGGAGAGATGCTATGGCAAAGGAAATACAAGCCTTGGAAGACAATAAAACGTGGACAGTAAAGAAATTACCACCGGGAAAGCAAGCAATAGGATGCAAATGGGTGTTTCGCATAAAGTATAATGCAGATGGAACAATTGAACGTTACAAGGCTCGATTAGTTGTTCTGGGAAATAGGCAAGTTGAAGGAATAGATTACAATGAGACATTTGCACCTGTGGCAAAAATGACCACTGTCCGTACTTTTCTTACAGTTGCTGCAGCTAAAAATTGGGAACTTCATCAGATGGATGTGCAAAATGCATTTTTACATGGGGACTTGCAAGAAGAGGTGTACATGCGCATGCCTCCTGGTTTTTATGCTCACAAACCAGGAATGGTGTGTCATTTGAAGAAATCTTTGTACGGGCTACGACAGGCTCCTCGATGTTGGTTTGCGAAATTAGCTTCTGCTTTAAAGAAATATGGTTTCAGGCAATCTTATTCTGATTACTCTCTCTTCACTTTGCAACGAAACAAAGTGCAAATCAATGTTCTTGTTTATGTTGACGACATTATTGTGTCAGGCAACGAACACTCAGCTATACAAATATTTAAACAATATTTGAGTAGTTGTTTTCATATGAAGGATTTGGGAGTCTTGAAGTATTTTTTGGGCATTGAAGTTGCACGTAGTTCTAAAGGAATTTATTTGTGTCAACGGAAATATGCCTTGGATATTGTTTCCGAAGCAGGTTTACTTGGTGCTAAACCAGTTTCTTTCCCCATGGAACAAAATCATAATTTGGCAATGGCAAAAGGGGATTTTTTGTCTAAACCAGAAAGTTATAGGCGGTTGGTGGGTCGACTTATTTATCTTTCGGTCACCCGACCTGAATTATCCTATTGTGTGCATGTGTTGGCTCAGTTCATGCAGCAACCCCGCAAAGAACATTGGGAGGCAGCCTTGAGAGTAGTTCGTTACTTGAAAGGGAAACCTGGTCAAGGTATATTGCTACGGTCACAGAATAATCTGCATCTTTCTGCTTGGTGTGACTCTGATTGGGCGAGTTGTCCTCTCACTCGTCGTTCTTTGACAGGCTGGTATATTCAACTTGGTGGTTCTCCCATTTCCTGGAAGACCAAGAAGCAACAGACTGTCTCTCGGTCATCAGCTGAAGCAGAATATCGTTCTATGGCTATGACTACTTGTGAATTAAAATGGTTGCAAAGTTTGTTACTTGATCTTGGTGTACATTATTCAGCACCTGTACACTTATATTGTGACAGTCAGGCAGCCTTGCATATTGCCTCAAATCCAGTATTCCATGAACGCACCAAACATATTGAGATTGACTGTCATTTTGTTCGTGATGCAGTTCATTGTGGCGTTATTCGACCAATGTATACTCCCACTGGTTCTCAGTTAGCTGATATCTTCACAAAAGCATTGGGTGGTCGTCACTTTGAACATCTTCTTTGCAAGTTGGGCATTCTTAATCTTCATGCTCCAACTTGAGGGGGGGTAATAGGAAATAAATCTTTGTATATTAGCTGTATAGTCTTATAATAGGAAATAAATCTCTGCATATTATGTATAGTCTTGTAGAGCAAGAAAAATATATTTTCTTAATTAGGTAGAGATTTTCTTTCTTTATTATTAGGTAGAGATTTTCTTTCCTTTATAGATGCTAAATTTATTCCTGATTCACAGGACTGTAATGCTATATATATGTAAGCTTTCTTCATGAACAAAGAACACTTGACGTTCTGAAATATTTTTTTCATTTAATATTATAAATAGATAGATCTTTTGAAGTAGATAGAGATCGATATAAAATTTGCAAAATTCCGAGTTAAAATGACCGAGTTATGGCCGTTTTAAGTTGGAACTTCCGCAAATAGCGAGAATTCCGATTTTGTGAAGTATAGATACATAGTTTGAATTAGTTATTAGGCTATTCTTATTTGGTAGATGAACCCGAACACGACGATACCGTATCACCCGACCACCATTGATAAGAGACCGACGTACCATGGCCGAGTGAGTTCCTCTTCCGATTTCAGTTATTGCTTGTGATTGTAATGATAGTCGCACTAGTAGCTAGGCAAAGATAAAAATGGACATGTATGATGGGGTATATGGGAGTTATATAATTGTCTGCTGTTGATGTGTGAAATGGAACTTAAGGAATATCGAAACCGGGTGTTAAGTTATTGATTGATTAGCTAGTCTTTTATATTGAATGTCTGCGAATAATAGTTGGCCACCTAAAAGAACTGGATTAATGTATAGTTGACTTCAATTGTAATTTGATTCATTCATAACACGATGGGGATGGAGCATTAGCATTGGTTGGTTTTTCGTGATCCATAAAACGAATACTTGTTGGTTAATCGTGATCCATAAAACGAAATTATGTTCAGTTGACCGTGAGCTTAAACGGCGTCGTACCGCAGGATTCGTTAATCTGCTAACCTGGGATGGAGGGCGCAAGTCCATCCACATATGATTTCCGGTTGATCATATGTTTGCTAAACTCACTTGTTGATGCATTTCACTTGGTTGCTTAATTACTTGGTTGAATGTGTTGTGTTAATTATAATTCGGAAGTTCCACTCACTAAGTTAGTGTAGCTTATACCCCTATAGTTTCCTGTTGCAGTATGAGTACCTTTGGCTTTCTCCGAGGACCCGTGGACACCAGGTATGGCTCTTAGATACTAAGGAGCTTTTGATGAGGCCGGGGCCTAAAGATTAGAAATGGGCTCTAATCCTATTTTCCGAACTGGTATTCAAAGGTTAATGCAAGGAAATTTGTGGGCTTGAGATGGGGTGGTTGATGTTATCGGGGGTATGCCCCCTAGATCATGTAATAGAATAATTATCTGTAAGATGATTATGATTTGCATTCTTACTGCTGTGTATGTCTCTTTAAGATGCTACGAAGCAAAGTATGGTCTATAAATGTTGAGAGCGAGCCTTACACGCGATGTTTAAACTCATGTGAAGACTAAATTGTCTTAGTTGAGATTAAATGTTGAGTGCGGCGGACTATCACGTGTAGGGCACACTTTGGGGGGTGACAACAACAAAGCAAAATAATAGTAAAGCAACATAAATAACAAGATCTATAACATTGTGATGGGAAGGATCTCATGTTCAAGTGTTTCCACATCCCTAGCATAAAGCTTATGGGGATTCTTGAGTGGATCCACACAAGTATGATCTTGCCATAACATATTTTATGGTAATAGAATCAAGATCTATATATAAAATGTTTGGAATAAGAAATTTAGATGAGAAAAAAATTAAATTTGTGTGTGTGTGTGTGTGTGTGTGTGTGTGTGTTCATGTGGTTCACGACAAGAAGAGAGGAAGAGAGGAGAGAGAAAACCTTGTTCTAAAAGTTGGTTTTCTTTTTTTTTTTTTTTTTTTTGTAAAGAAAGAGAGAAAGTGAAATGAAGTTGGTATAAAGGGGTATTTATGAAAAAGTGGATTAGGGTTCATATGTGAAAAGAAAGGATAAATAAAACAAATTGAGAGGGATAAAGGAAGGAGGGGCACCGATTCTAATAGAGGGTAGAGAGAGTTATTTGATATTTGTTTTGTGTAATAAATTCAAATTTAAAAGAAATTTAAGTAATAAAATGTGTTGGAAAAGTAAATGTAAGGAAAATGATGTAAATTGTAAGAATAGGTTGTAAGGATGTAAGAAATGAGGTATGGGTAGTTGTACTTGATGAATAGTAGATTAGAAATTGAAAAGTAAATTAGACAATTAAAGTACCGATAGTAATGAAAATATGATAAAAAGCTATAACTGTAACTTTTATATCCCGAAAAATATATATTTGATATATCTAGAAATCTTATGAAATTACGAGTCTAATAGCACTAATAACATATTTTTAATATCTCGAGTCCCAGGATATGCTTTTCAAAGTCTGTATCCAATCAGGATCGAAATAAGTCAAAAATTTGCTAATATGATCTTTTTAAGCACCCAAATATTATTACGAACTAAACTATACTCTTCACTCGTATTTCGACTTCTTGGTTTAAGACACAGGGTTGCCGAATCTAAACTACTCAGGTTTCCTAGGGATTTCTTGACTTTGGGTTTTCGGTTGACTTTCTGATTTAAGGTTTAAGCTCAAATTTACCTTAAAAATTAGGGGTTTACAAACTTTCTATAATAGCCAGCTAATCTAAGAAAACTTCTAACCTCAGTCACCGTTTGTGGTTGTTCCAACTCCATCACAGCTTTGATCTTCTCGGGATCTACTGATATTCTATTTCCCAATACAACATATCTTAAGAAGGATATATGATCTAACCAAAAGTCACACTTTGACAATTTGGCACATGACTTGTGTTTCCTCAATGTTTGTAATGCCATCCTTAGATGCTCTTCATGTTGTTCTCGTGTTTTGGAATAGACCAAAATATCATCAATGAAGATAATTATGCACTTATCCAAAAGTGGCTTATAGACACGATTCATCAAGTCCATGAAAGTTGTTAGTGCATTAGTCAATCCAAATGGCATTACTAAGAACTCGCAGTGTCCGTACCGAGTTCTAAAAGTGGTCGTTGACATATCTTCGGGTCTAATCCATGGCTGATGGTATCCCGATCCCAAATCAATGCGCGAAAATATACTTGCTCCTTGTAATTGGTCAAAGATATTGTCAATCCATGGCAACATATACTTATTCTTTATGGTAACTTTGTTGAGTTTTTGATAGTCGATGCATGGCCTCATAAACCTATCTTTCTTCTTCACAAACAACACCGGAGCTCCCCAAGGTAAAACACTTGGTTTGATGAATTCTTGATCAAGTAACTCTTGTAGTTGCTTTTTAGGTTCCTTGAGCTTAATGAGTGCCATTCGGTATGGTGCCTTTAATATGGGTTTTGTACTTGGCATCAAATCAACCTCAAAATCAATTTCTTGTTTCGGAGGTAACCCAAGCAGCTCTTCTAGAAAATCATCAAAAAACTCATTGACGATGGGGATGTCGTCAATATTAGGCTGTTCTTTTCCTCTTTTGTATTCCTTACGTAACTTTTGACTCCTTTCTCAACTTCCTCGATCAACTTGAACGAACTTAACTCTAAATTTCTAGAAGTTGCGGATTTTTCTAAAAATGTAACTTTCTTCCGCTTTGTCCTACGAACTCCACTCCTTTGTTCCTACAATCCACTATAGCTCCTACCAAAGATAATTAACTCATTTCGAGAATTACTTCATACTTGCTGATTTCCATGATTAAAAGATCGGTGGTAGCATCGTGTCCTTGTATTCTCATGGGACAATTCCTTAACACTTCTCTCGTAGTCACCACACTACCTATGGGGGTCTTTATGTAAGAGTTAGTCGGTTGTGGTTGTCACGCCCCGAAGGGTAACCCTAAAACATGGCAGTCCACCGTACATAATATTAAAGCCTAAGAATGACCACCTCAGTCACGCGAAGGCTTCCATACTATGTATAAGGCGTCTAACACATGAGAAGAACTCATCGGAGTAATGCATTTATGTTGATACAACTTGAGAACAATGTAAAGGAAATTCAATTCACTATTCTTCAAAAATACAACTCATTAACTTCAATTACAATTCATTGAAAGATCTACTACATAAACTATACAAGGCAAATAATAAAACCTAGCTAATAACTTCAAACATTCTATCTTTCCGGAATCCTGAAGTCATTCTCGACTTCAACCATCTCAGTCCCCACTTAGCATTCTTGAGATACTTGTTCATTTAAACAACTATGGGGTAAAGCTACACTAGCTTAGTGAGTGAAAACTTCCAGGATTACATTTATAACACGTCATACAATCAAGTGATTAGTCAGACAAGTGATATGCATCAAACTCGTGAATTTAACAAACATATGACCTGCTGGAAATCATATGTGGATGGACTACGCCCTCCATCCCGGGTTAGCAGATTAAGAATCCTGTGGTACGACCAATACCGTTTCAGCTTACGGACAACTATAAACTATAAAATCGTTTAAGGTACAACGATAAACCAACAAATGCTAATGCTCCATCCCCATCGTGTATGAATGAGTTCAATTTCATCTTCAATTTCGAATAATCAATTATACCAATTCTTTTAAGTGATCAGTCAATAATCGCAGACAATCAATTCTAATTCATCTATACAAGCAATAGTTAATCACTCGGCTTCGATATTTCCATTCCATTTCTCATATTAACAGCAAGCATACATAGTTCCCATTCGTCCCCATCATGCATATCAATTTTATCTTTACCAAATATCTGGTGCAACTATTATTACAATCACATACAATAAATGAAATCGGAAGTAATACTCACTCGCTATTGATCACCGGTCTCTTAGTATAAGCAATCCGATGGTAGGGAATCGTCGATATCGGGGTCACCTAAAAAGGAAGAAATACCCTAATAAGTATTTCATCACTTAACTAGTCCAAGCTATCTCACACAATCTATCAAATTCGTAATTCTCGTCCTAAGCGGAATTCCAACTTAAAACGGCCATAACTTGGTCATTTTAACTCGGAATCTCGCAAATTATATATCGATTTCTATCTACTTCGAAAGATCTATCTATTTCTAATATTATTTTTAAGTTTTGAAAACATTTAGGTCTCGGAAAAGAGGGATCAGATCTCATCAGTAACGGTTTCCGATTCCGAAAAATAGTTTTGTAAATGTTTGTAATGTTTCTACTATGTAGATTAGCTATACATGCAATATGAATGATTTCCTAACATGAATGACATGAGATGAGTTTAATGTATGCATGATCTTGATGATTTTTGCTAAAAGGAAATTTTATAACTTTTTATCTTGCAAGACCATAATAACAACTACTATGAAAAATCTAGTTTTCTAACTTTGATTATTCCATTTGTTTTGCATTTATTACTTAAGAAAATATAATTATTTTTGTTAAAATTGAGTCTTCATTATATCTATTACTTATGACTTTCATTTCTTCATAAGAATTTCCATTTTGCACTTTGTAAACATGTTTTCAAGTGGGGTTGATTCCAAAATCCGAATTTTACAAAAATTAGTTTTGAGTGATTCCTTTAAGTAAAAAAAATCATTTGATACTTAGAAATTTAAGGCTCAACCATATATAACTACTAAGGGCTTCATTCTTACACAAAAATTTTCATTTTACGCTTTGCAAATATGTTTTCCAATATGATCTACTCAAAAATCCGAATTTTAGAAAATCCACTTTTTGTATGATTCCTTTGGGAAAAACTTGTTTAATGCATTAAAATTTAAGGCTTCTGTAAACCCCTAGATTTTTCATACTAGTAGAAATAGAACTAAAAACGAATAAAATAATAAAATAGAAAATAAATAGCCATTTCTGAAACCGACTAAGCTTATAGAATAAGCCTAGTAGTAATACTGGTCCTATCTGTGGTCCTAAATTCGTAAAACAAACTTTCCTATTATTTCTAAAATGTACGAATAAGACTTTTAAGTCGATTCTAGAAATCCCTTATACGAAAATTTTAAAAATAAAACTCAAACTCGTTCAAAAGAGAATATCAGACAACGCTTAAAACTAAAGTTTGAGAATTAAAAGATGAACCATTAAGATTAATTTATCACGTAATATAAAAATCAAAACTTGCTCATTTTGAGCCGAGACTTTTCCTAGTCGCCTTAATTAAATATTCCTTCGCTAAAATAATCAGATAAACGTCAAAAACAAACCCGAACCTACCTCTACTAATCTTGCTTTTTCTTAAAAATTTTGAAAACCTCCGTAACACATCCAAATATCATGATTTCTTCAAATATTTGACCCAAATTCTCGGATGGAATTCCTCTCCACTTGGGCAGCCGATATCCTCAACTTGTGGCCATTTTCCTTGACTTATTTGACCCCTAATCTACACACATGCACCACTAGGAGATTGACAACTCAAACACATGTATAAGTAGCTTTGAAAACGGTGCAAAACACCCCCCAAAATCTGCTGGACGTGAGGAATTTTCTGGTGAGTTCTCCACCGCCTTTGGCTCCTCTTAGCTTCTCTATTATATGCCATAATACACAAACAAAACACACACATTTACTCAGACCAAATCCACACACCCCAAGCTCAGAAAAACAATAAAACAACACACCTAAATCATCTCAAACTATCTCCATTTTCGGCCACCATTGAAAGGACTCCCAAACTCAATTTTTGAATCCAACAAGGTAAGTCTATAACTCTAATTCGTTTTAATCAAAAAGCATTAATACAAACTAACTTTAAATGATCTTAGGATCACAAAACACTTAAGGACAAGCTCTAGATCGGTTCACAACAACTCAAACCAAGTAAGAACTCAAAAACCCTACTTACACCATTTTATAAATCAAAAACGTGTTTCATGTTTATGATATCACGTTCTAAGCTTATATTGTGTATAAACATCTCATATGAACATTTAGAAATGCTTTGGTGGAAGTTTGAACATAAAAACCTAAAGAAAATCGAAGAAAAACTTGGAGAAACGATGAACAGTGAAGATAAGCCGGCGGCCTAAGGATGTACGCCGGCGGCTTATCCTGGTCTGTACGCGTCCCTGCTCCGATTTCTCCAAAAATGAAATTTATATAACTTAAAAATATGTATAAAAATAAAATAAAAATGTATATATGTATAAACTAACCTATATTAATTGTTCTTGATGTTAGAACACTAATTTCATCAATTTAAAATTATTTTGTTAGTTTTTAGTAATAATACATGTATAGTACTATTTTCAGTAAAACTCAATACTGATGATTTTACTTATCTATTCTTAAAAGAATAATATTGTCATGTTATAGTGACTAAGATATTGTCAAATGTACTTTTATGATCCTTAAAATCATTTTTGTATCAATTTACGATTCCAAATTAATATGATATGATAATGTAGGTACTAAATTTAATATTTTCCAATGTTTCTAAATTATAGTATTGCAAGATAATTGCCATAAGTAATATATATATAAAAAAAAAAAAGAATGATGAAATCTATATTTTCTTAAGTTTTAGATAAAATAAAATGTATTTTATCACAATAGTGTGGATAAATAATCTTATAATGACTTATGCTTCCACGAGGGAAAAATTTCTTAAAAACTTAATTTAACTGATAAGATGACTTCTAAAAACATTAAGATTTATACACATTATATATTTAATGGAATACTACAGAACCAAGTTATCTAAATATTTAAAAACAATTACTGAACAGTAATAATAACAGTAATACCGGGTCATAAAACGCCTGGACAATGAAATATTTCTGATACCCTACCAGGACATATATGGACCGAAACGAGGTATTTTGCTACCTCACATGGACAATATTGAACAATGGAACATTCCCGATACCCTATCAGGACACCTATGGACCCAGAACCAGGTACTTTGTTACCTTATCAGACATAAAAATACTTAATAAGAGATCAAGAGAAACAAAATGAGAATAAAGGACAATATTAAAACTACCCTTACATGGACAATGAAGGACCAGTATGGACGCAGGTTATAACCCGGATATCAGCTTAAGGATACTCAGACACTTATAAGAGTTCTAAAATATTAAGTACACATTATTGATGAATACCTGATTCTTTAAATAGGTGACTTTGAGTCCAGCGAGACTTCCCGACAGACTATTACGATTAAGCAGGATGAGCAGGTGAGTAACTCAGACTTATTACATTGTTTTTGGTTTGTAGCTTAGTTGAATTTTAATACAAGATAATGAATGTAAATTACCATGTGGGTTGGGAATCATGCATGTTCAGTTGATGATTTGCTAAGCTACAAAAATACAAGTGATCAGAATATTGTGTGATAAAATTTATTGTTTAGCATACTGATTGTGTGTGAATCGTTTGGTCATCGTAAAATGAAATTAACAGTTTCTGGATGCTTAATATAAATGACCATTCATTGCACGATGTGCATCTTTGCATAAATTTTGTGGTAGCCTGTTACGTGTTTAGCCATCCGGGGCTCTGGTAAATGCTGGCATGCCTAAGCTATAGACTGCTAAGGTTATCTTTGCTCTGTTGATCCCATAGGAACTAAGTGGTATGAAGGACGCCGCCTATGGTATTGCCGGGATGACAAACACTTAGGGAGTTTCCAATGCTATGTACTTGGGATGGTTAGTTAAGCTACTCTAATAAAAGAGATAATTTAACACGAGAAATCGTGAGATTCCCTTGTATGCTTGGTCTCTTCTGGATGGCGGGCCTTTTAAGACTGGACCCTTCAACCCTTAAAAGAGGGCGTAAATCTTTTTCCTGTTTGGATTCTAGATCATCCAAGCTTGTATTGTGCATATGTTTGATTGGTGCATTACATATGTATTGCTAACAACTTGATTGATTGTGATATGTTCTGGTTATTCACTGAGCCCGTGGTATAGCTCACACTCTCACAGACCTTTCAGGTTTACTCTACGACTTGGTTAGTTTCTTCCCGGAGCTTGGTACCGGTAAGTGCCTAGCAATGAATTGCTTCAAGAATTATGGAGCTAAGATGGCAATATGTTTCTACTTTAGTATAGTTAGATTAAGAAATTTTCGTATTGTACTTTGAGGAACAGTCTTGAAAGTAGACTATGGTTTGTAATATTATTTTAAGAAAGGTTTATCCATTTTACAGGTATTTACCAATTTATGACTTTCCTATATATTTGTCATTTCTTGTCCAAGCAACTGAAAAGATCCTGTTTTATGAAAATATGCCGCTCCCCGATGGTAAACTAGTATTGGTATTCAAGTACGGCTGATCACTAATATTAGAATACCCTCGGGGCGTGACAGCTTCACTATATCAATTACTTAAGACTTCATTTAACACATAAAACATCTATTTTGAGCTTGAATAATAGGTGTTCTTATGGCCTTCATTCAAAATTACGAATTTCACAATTGACTACTAACTTAAATTTTCCATTTTAATTCCATTACTTGTTTTACACATTACTCATGCCTAAACTCATTTTAACTTGAAAAATCATTGCTCAATGATATCTATTACCTATATACTTCATTTTCACATAAAACATGAGTTTTGGGTTGATACATGGGTTCTAAAAATTAGTCTTGGTTGGGATCCGAATTTACAAAATTCATTTTTGGTTATATCTTTTCATAAATCTATCTAAGCTCATGAAAATCCATTCCTACATATCCTATCCTAAGAGCCTTTCATTTCTTAAATAAAAACTTCATTTTTGAGTTGGAAAACATGTTTTTAAAATAGGCCTTGGCCAAAATCCGAAAATAGAATTTTTATTTTGAAAATCATTTTGATTCTTGTAAAAAGAAGTCTTGATGATATACATATGTTAAGCCTTCATTTTCTTAAGTAAAAATTATATTTTGACAGTTGGAAAGTGGTTTTTAAATATTGGTCTTGCAATATACGAATTTCACCAATTTTGTTCAAGTTCAAATTTAAAGTCTACACATAATATGAACATCCTAGATGAAACCCATGAAAACAAACTTTAAATCATAGATCTAAACTTTGCTCAAAATTTCTCATATGTTATCTATACCCTAAGCCCTCATTTTAAATGAAAAATACACATTTTGAAGTTGAAAAACCACTTTTCTAACTATGGTTCCATTTTCATCCGAATTTCAAAAATCATTTTCTTGAAAATAAAATAGATCTTGAGTTTCCTATAACTTTTACCATCATCATTTATAGCAAGTTGTTCATGAACATAAATAAAGATCTAATGCATCTATGAACTCAAAACTTTAGATCTAGTATTCTAAACTAGTTTTACATGCATGAATCACTAAGATAGACATGTGAATGCTAGATCTATGCATAAATCAAAGGAATAACAAAAATAACAACTTAAATAACAAGATCTATGGCATAAACAAAAATCAAAGCCATAAAAAGTAAGATCTACAAATATAATAACTTTAAACAAGAAAATAATTATAATACAAGGTAATAAGTGGAGAAGAGAAAGATTTCATTTTTAGCATATCATCCTAAGCTTTTAAGCTTATGGAAGTTCATTTGATGCATGAAACCTTCATTATACTTTACCTATATCACCTATGGAGCTTTGGGATGAAGATTTGCTTAGAAAATCTTTAAAAATGAAGTGTGGAAGCCATGGAAGAAGAAGGGGGCAGCTTTGTTTATTGGAGAAACATGAACAAGAAGAAGAAAAAAGAGGAAATAGAGAGAGAAAAGGTTAAAGAATGAAAGAGGAAAAGTGAATAAATGAAGGAGTGAGAGAAATGAGTGTTTTAATTGTAATAAATGAGAGAAAAAAATAAAACATTGGCAGCCAATTTTGGACATGCTGCACGTGAATTAGGAGAAGGGAGGAGAGAGAAATTTGTTTGAATTTTGACTTAAAATTGATTTGTGTAATAAATGTATTATGTAGCTTTCTTAAGAAGGAGTAGAAAATAATTATTTTAGTCAAATTATGATTAAATAAAAGGACAATGGCAGCAAAGATGGGTCAAAAATCTGCCATGAATTGTGGGATTATGTGTAGAAAGATCGAAGTGAAAAAGAAGTGATATGTGTAAGGTGTACTTGAAGGTATGGGTTGTAAAAGTACTTTATTAATAAAATAAAATTGGAAAATTTATTCCAAATAATTGTAGCAGAATTTTCATAATAAAAATTAAATAATTATTTGAATTATTTTAGTATTTTAACAAATACGTTACCGGTACGGTCAAAATACGCGAATATGGGCTATAAATAATATTTTTATAACCCGAAAAATTCTAGAAAAATATTTTATGGGAATAAAAATATTTTTAAAATATTTTCCAATTATTAAATTAATTTATTTTATTTTTAGTACGGGTCTTAAACAGAATCTAATCCCGAAAGACCCGAAACGAACTAAATTTTAAAAAAACAAAATTTTCTATAACATATAAAATATTTATCTAAAATATAAGACTTTATAAGAATAATAAAATTTTGTAATAAAATAAAAATGAATAGTGCAAAAGTCTAATCAATTACCGGTAATAATGAAAATACGATAAAAGGTTATAACCGTAACTTTTATAACCCAAAAAATTATATAACTGATTATTTAGAAATCTTATGAAATTACGAGTCTAACGGTACTATTGGTATATTTTTGATATCTCGAGCCCCGGGACACGCTTTTCGAAGTCTGTATCCGAAGGGTTCGAAATAGGTCAAAAATTTACCAATTGATATTTTTAAACAAACTCATATTACTATGAGCTATTCTACATATTTAGCTACGCCTCGGACTCTAGGGTTAGGGGCACTGGTTGCCGACTTAGGCTATTGCATTCCGATTAAGGTTTCCGGGTGATTTTTTCGGTTTAGACCTTTGCCATTTGGAAACTGATATTTATGTTTATACAACATTTTTAATTTGAGAAATCTATTTTTAAATTTTATTTTTGTAAGTATTTAATATCTCATAATATTTTCGTAATTCTTGAATCGAGTTTTATTTCTGAAGGTCAATCATTATTTACTTTTTAATAGTTTGTTTTTGGGCTTTATATTACCCGATTTTATAAGTTGGAGTTAATTATGGAATTTTTCGTACGTCGTAGTTTTGAATTTGAAGACCATTGTGTTCTTATTTTTTTTTTAAAGATTTTCATTTTCTCAAGATTAAGAAGTTTATGTATTCGTTCGCGTTTTTGGGCTAGTTGAAATTTGGTTTTAATTTGGAGTGATTTCTAGGGTTTATTTTCGAAGTCCATCTTAAAATTATTTATTGAAATTTTCCGGGGCTTACAGTGGTTATGGGTAATCTTGTCTTCATTGCTAGACTAGCGGCGATGAACGAATGTGTCGTGCTGATATCGAAGAGGGTATAAGTGGTTTGGTCTCCTACTAGTATGGTTCCTGCATTCAAGATGCATTGGTTACTAATCTTATCGTTTCTTATGGTGTTTCCTATGAATCTACCGTTATCAACTATATTTCATATCTATCATTTCATACTTAACAAATATAAGATAAACAGTTATTTAGGGATTAACGCTAACCTATAACCAGACTACAGTCATAATCTTCTTCTTTGTCAAGGGCAACTGATTCTACTCCATCCTCCTTAGCTTCTTCATAGATTCATTGTCCCTTAAGGTTATAAATCCTCAGCCCATGGATGGATGATGTCGGATGACTTCCATTTCCACTTCCACTTCTTATAAGAGTAGATCCTCCTGACGATCCAATGGGTCAGACAAATATGAACTTCCTTTGAGGACATTCATTAGCAAAATGCCCTGTTTGCTTACAAACGAAGCAAGTTATAGAGACCTTCTTCGGGCAATCTGGGATCTTATAACTTGGATCATCACAAAAAATAGCACTTATTTTGTAAGAGGGGGCATCTTTTCAGATAGTGTGCTTCCTTGCACTCCCAACAAGTCACCGTTACCTTTGAGGCATCCTTTCATCCACTAACATTCCCTTTGAAGTAAAATAGGTTTGAACCTCTTAGAAGAGAAATTGGAGGTTTTTACTTGTTGAAATTTCTTTCCAAAAACAAATACTTTCTTCTCAAAAGCTCCATCCTTTCTTTTCTTGGCTCCCTCAACAATCCTTGCTCGTTCCACCAATTCTTTGAAGGTGTAGATGTCAAACGCTTCCAACCTCCCTATATTGTGGGAATTAAGGGCATATTGTAGAAGCCCACTGAATACCGTCTCATATTATTCTATGGTCCTTCCTTATGAGATATGTGCAAGAAGTGAGCACTATATCTCACTCTCAAGCTTCTTGGAAAGTAGTTCTCCAAAAACTCATTTCGGAACATGTCCCAAGTGATGGGTGGTGGCAACTCTTGGCATTTTAACTCCCACCAGATCCTAGCATTAAATCTCAGCATATATGTGCCATAACTTAGACAGAGCTAATGGGGTACTTCATAGGCAGCAAAAGATCTCTCTATCTGCACAAGCTATTCTTCGGCTTCGTCTGGTTTTCTAAAGGCTCCATCAAAGTAGCAGTTGCTCTTGATGAAATCTAGAAGCGAAGTCCTATAAGGTCGAGGTGTTGACGGTGGTGACAAGGGCGCGGTATGCAACTAGACATCACAGCATACTGGTCCTTGTACGGATGCTCAGGGTACTTGTTGAGGTAGTGCTTATGCCGGTACCGGTGCTAGCATGTTCATATTTTGTTGTTGCATTAATACATTCAGAATCTATGTTAGTTGACCGAGTGTGGCTTGTAAGTTGCCTTGTAGGTTTAGGGGCAGAACCATCGAAGGTGCTTCTTGTTGGTTTGCTTCATTTGGTAGATCTTTGATGCACATCTTTCCCATGCACGTCCTCGTTGGGTCAGGTGTTTAAATTTTTCGTTACATGATTTTTAATTATTAAGTCTCCTTTTTAAGTGTTGAATCATGGAAATTATGGAAATTTCAAAAATTCTAACATGATAGAGAATATATGAAATTAAAAAAAGAAGTTTAAATAATTGAATCAAGAAATTGAAATTGTTCAAACCAAAAATAATTCATTAAATTAGAAATTGAAAAGGGTAAGAGACCCATACATAGAAAAATCAATAACAAAGCTTACAACAAGTCACAAAACATAACAATACAAAACACCTTCCTAAAAACATAGGCTAAATTTCTAATTGATCCTATAACCTAGGTCGATCTTGTTACAAAATCTAACTTGGACTTTTGGGACGTACTCAGATAGTCACTTAATTCCTTCATTCTTGCTTCATCTTTCTTCAATCAACTTTCATGGGGAAGGGGGTCATACCATGGTGATAGGGGCTAGGAGTCATCCCAGGCCTCTTTTGTATGAATTGCCTTAAGTAGCTTCATACCGTCATCCTCTTTCCCTTATTGGAGGGACAAACCCTTGATGTGCTAGGTTCTCCCTGCTCATGGGCTCTTTGTGGGGCATGTCCATCGTCGAATTCCATCATCATCACATCATCGATTTGATCTCTCGGCGGTACGAAATCAGCTTCTACTTGGGGCACTCGTATCTGGAGCTGGGTTGGCATGCCGTTTAGAATTATGGTTAACTTCATGGGGGTTAGAGATGGGGTCTTCCTAAAGGTGATTTTTTTATAGCACCATAGGTTCCACTTCTTTACCTCCTTCTTCATTCTCTTATGGATCCTCCTCTTCTTCTCCTCTTTTTGTTCCATTCCTTCCATGTTTCCTTCCAATCCTTCATCTTTACCCCTATCTTCATCTTGTGATTGTGTCAGGGTTGGCTCATCGGGATGTGGAAGCATATTTCGGTATACTCCATACCAATAGAAATAGGATTGTTCATTAGCTCGGCCCCATTCAATGTAGTCGGCAAGCTTGTCATGGGCATAAATGTACACTAGACCTATAGAACTCTAAGTTCTAATGTTAGGAAAAACTGGGTGTCCATCATTTCGGAAGATAAACGTCACTTCTTGGAGCATGGGATTATTGTAGTATTAACCCATAAGTCTTTCCATTCCGTAGATTACCTCCATATCCATCCAATTTATGCACCTTCGGGTATCGTATCTTATACCATCAATAACATGATCCCATATGGCATCGCATAATCCTCTCCTCCACATATTGTACATCTCACAAGCAGACCTAGTGTCACACCCCGAAGGGTATCCTAAACGTAGCAGCCTACCACATATAATATCATGACTCAAGAATGACCACCTTAATGACGCAAAAGTTTTAGTATTACATATAAGGCGTCTACTACGGTAATAGGAGACGCTTTTGAGAAGTGTGGTCTAAGCAAGTAATAATGAATACAAGAATCCAGAAATAAATAGATCATAATATTAATAATCAAAGATTTGTTACATGGTTCTTAGGGGCATACCCCCGCTAAAACCCAAAGATCGAAATAATTAATAGTCTTTATAATAATTTAATACTATATCAAAAGATTTCAAAGGAATTCTAATCTCATTCTTCAAGTAGATTTCCTTCAAAAGCTCCAAAAGAAAACTTACGCAGATAAGAGGAGACCTTAGGTACAAAAACAAGTGTTCTGAGAATGCATATATCTATACGGGCATAAGCCTACGGGCTTAGTGAGTAAATCCCAAAAATTCATACTTGAGACAAAATATCAACCAAGTTTATTAAGCAAGCAAATGAGATGCAACAAGTACGTGAGCATATAAGACATATGATTTTTCTGGAATCATATGTTGAATGAATTATGCCCTTCATTTGAGGTTAGGTATTCCGACCCATTACGGCCACTACTTCTTTTAAAAACATTTTTATAGATCTTACTAGCTCCTATACGCCATCAAAAACTTATAGTTATTACTAGCTCCCACTAGCCACCAATTTATGTAGTTTTTACTAGCTTCTACTCGCCACATACATGATATATCGGTTATGCCTACCACCACTATCATACACTTGTCCCACCAATTGTATTATAGCGAATGCAATGTAACTCAACATGTGAAGTGTATGTGTCAACTTTTGTTTAAAGCCTAGCCGTCATATTTTATTTTCTTACAGGTGATCATCCAATTTCAGACACTTCAACATGTTAATAAACATACAATTTATTACAAGCATTTTATACTTCGATATACTTAATATTCTTTCAAAAGATTACCATACAACTTCCATTTTATCTTTCCTTAAATCTAAGGCAACTAAATTTACAAGCACAAACATAGGTATGAGAGATAAAGGAGAGTAGACTCACTTGGTCATGATGATACTTCTTTCTTATAGATGAGTCGATTGGTAATTCCACTAATCGAAATAACCCTCCGGGTACGAACGCTCCTCCTCGGGATCACTTAATCAAGAAGAAAACCCATAATGAGTATTTCTTATTGATTCTATGGTACTTTTCAAAAACTAAGTTATAAGATCGTTAAAATTCGTATAGAAGGTAATTCCAATTTAAAATGACCATAACTTGGTCATTTTAACTCAGAATTGCACAAATAATATACCGTTTTCTACCTATTCGAAAAGATCTATCCAATTCTAAAACTATTTCATCAAACTAAGTCATTTGAGCTCCTAAACAGTGGTGATCAGATTCACCATGAATTTTGCAAAACTTACTTTTTCTTCTTTTTACAAAAACTTGTATAAAAGATATAGATATTATAATGGTATGAAAGACCTTTGAAATGTGTATATATATATATATATATATTCATTGACTCATGTTAAATGCATGAAATTAATGAAGTTGTCTCAACCGTGAATTTTGGTAAAAGTGAAGTCTTCTAAAAATTTTGGAAAAGTAAAAACTTTTGAAAATTTCTTCTGAGCTTGCTAGAAAATTTCTCAAGTTATTTTAAATGAGTATTTTCTTTTCCTTAATTCCATTTCCTTAGTCTTTTTTAAATTTCAAAAGAATGATTTTCATTTTTCTAAATTTCTTATGGCTTAGTTTCTAATACTTTTTGAAAGTCGTAATAATTCTATATTTTCTTACATTTAAAGAAATAATTTCCTAAGTTGTTCATTAATCTTATTCCTTAAGATCATTCTATTTTTATAAAAGGAAATTTCTTGGTGTTTGTCAAACTAGACTATTCCTTTATATTCCAAAGTATTGGTGAAAAAATGAAGTTTAATAAAATTTTTATTTAAACAAGAATTCTTTTCCATTTTATGATTTTGTAAAGTGTATGTATGTATTGTAAAAAAAATTTCTACGTTCTTTGGTTATTAAAATTTATGATGAATTTTTCTAGATTCTTAGAAAAGATTTGTTAAGATAAATTCCTAAGTTTTTACGAAAAATCATTTCCTTCGTGACAACATTTATTTTTGGAGAAGAATTTCTATTTTAAGAAAACCTTTCCTTCTTTATCTTGTTGAGACAAAATCAATATGTTCATGCATGATCATAAGTATAAAATTATGAAAATATGAGAAAGACATAATAAGTAATAAGATAAGCAAGTAAAGAAATATGTCAAGTATTGGGAACCTTAGCTTCATCAAGGTATCCCGGAACTAAGAATGGACTAGTCCTAAAAGAAATAGGGAAAAGAAAGCAAATATTGTTTTGACTTGATGAGGACAAGTCTAAGACTAGAGACTAGTCTTAAAATAACATGAAATAAATAAATTGCATAGCTTGGAAGTAAATAAAAAACAATGAGCTTATATGCTTTAAATATTATATATAAGTACATAATTATATCTAGTTACATATATATAAGAGGTTAACATAAAATCAATGATAATATGAGCAAAATAACAACATAAAATTACATAAATACATATTCATGAACAAGAACAATATATGAACATGGCGTAGCTCCCATAACATTAAGTTTAGGAAACTCACACCATGGTCATGTAAAGTTACATGACATGGTAAGAGAAATTTGAAGAGAATTCTTACCTAAAGTAAGAATGGTGGTTGTGTTTATAGTATGAGAGGGTTTTGAGAGGACATTTTGAGAGAGTTTTGGGAGTGTTTGTGGGGAGAGTTTTGAGATGAGAATTTTGGAGAGATTGGTAGTGAGATTGTGAGTAGTAAATATGTGAATGGAGTGAAAGAGGAGAGGATATTTATAGGAAAATATGGAATGAATTTTGAGTGATTTAATTAAAGAAAAATTGAAAAATAATAAGAGGAAGAGAGAGAAGGGGATGTTGGCCATGCTTGGTAGAGAGGAAAAGAGATTTTTTTTTTTTGTAATTTTATGTATTAAAAGTAATAATATGTAAAGTAGATATAATATAAAGTTATGGAAAAGGTAAAAAGTAAAGATAATAGGTGTATGGTGTTGTAAGAGTAGGTGTTAGAAAAAGTAGAGATAAAATAATAGTAATGAATAATGTAATGTAAAGTAGATGCGATTAATAAAATACCGGTAGTAAGAAAATATGTGTATAAAGGCGATATTTGTTATTTTTAGTTACGAAAAAATTACAAAACTGATATTTTTGAAATCTTTGTAATAAATCAATCCTAATGGTGTTATGATAAACCAAAATTATTCCTATTTTATGAATGCCAAAATGGACTTTTATTGATCATTTTATTGATAAATATTATGAATTTGGCACTTAAAAATATTAATTTATGTTTTCAGGCCTTTAAAGGAGTTATTTTATGGAAAGACAGCAAAATGGGTAAAAATTGCAAAGTTTGGACCAAAAAATGGTTAACATAACAAAGACAAGCTGTATCCCAAGCAGTGTCAATTTTTATGTAGAGGAAAACAGCCAGACATGCTCAAGTGACATGACTTGTCCCCAAACCTGTCGATTTGATAGTCCATTAATTTTTAAGAAACGGCTTTTTTATTGAATAGTAACCCCCTATTTATTAAAGAAACGTCTATTGGATATTAAAGGGGTGTTACTTTGAAAAGCCAAAAGACCCGTAACTCCCGTAACTTCCCGTTTCCTCCATCAATGAGCATTCAATTCCATTTATGTGTTACTTTGAAAAGCCAAAAGACCCGTAACACCCGTAACTCCCATAACTTCCCGTTTCCTCCATCAATGAGCATTCAATTCCATTTATGCAAAGATCATTATAAAATGAAGATGGAAGGAAGAAAAGAAAAAAAGAACAAGAAAAGAGAGAAGAATAGAAAAGGAGAGACAGAGATAAGAAAAAAAAACACACTTTTATGTATTTTTACAGCAGCATTTGTGCTTGAGTGTATCAATTTATCAAGGAATATTGTTTGTATTGCTAATCGAATTTTAGATCCTTTCTATTTCTCCTTGTTATTGATTTATATTGTTTTATCTATGGAGGAGTAGTTTAATATTGCTTGGGTATTGTGGATCCTTGATTGATTTTATGTGATTCTTTTGTTCTTAATTTCAAAATGTGTTGATTTTATTGTATTCAATAGCTTGTGCCCAAAGAATGAGTCTAATTGGATGGTGCATCCCATTGGATTCATGTTTGAATATTGTTAAAAATACACCGAAATGTTGATTTAATGAATATATCTAAAGCTATTGATGAGATTGCTCATAATCACCTATAGATAGGGAAGGTGAAATCTTCTGTCACTCGTTTTGAATTCATCACTTTGGTTTTAAAACAAAAGATTCTTGTTCTTTATGCAAATTTAAGTTGCTAATAGTCAGGAAGACATTTCGACAATTTGGCTTAAGTTTAGGTGCTTTTGACTTTGAGAGAAGAATTAGCATAATTTAGTAAATTCGATGGTTCAATAATCAATACAACTTTTTGAGAAAATTCTTGAGTCATATGAATAGATCTTAGGTGAAGCATGACCCAAGCAACCTTGTGAATTGATTTATCCTTTTGTATGCTTGCTATGAAATCTGTGAATATTAGACTTAGTTTAGTTTCTATGTATATAAAACCAAATCTGATTTTTTCAGCTTGATAATAGGAAAAGAGTGAGTAGAAGTACTCATCAACGTTCCCTAGGAATATGACCTAGATCATTTCTCTATGCTACATCTGATGTGTACGCTTGCCCTATAAGACCATAGTTGAAAAGAAAACGATTTAGAAAATTTATAAATTTAAAACTTGGTCTTTTGAATCTATCATGTTATCAGAATATTTTTATTCTTCTGGGCTCCAGAACACGCTTTTCGAAAACTGATCTCATTTGAGTCCAAAGAACACTCGAAATTAGCGAATCTAATATTTTTATGCTTCCTCAAGATATTACGAACTATTATTACTAATTAACTCAACTTTGTTTTCTAGGGCTAAAGAATACGACAATGCCAGATTTAAATTATAGGGTTGGTACTAGACTTTCGTTGACCTTTAGGGTTCCGGTTGACTTTTAATTATAAGATCAAACTAAAAGAAAATTAACCGAAATTTTAAGGGTTTACACCTACCCCCCTTAAAGAAAGTTTTGTCCTAAAAACTTGAAATTCGTACCTAATTCTTCAAAGAGATTCAGATATTTCTTTCGGATCTCCTCTTTGGCTTCTCAAGTAGCCTCTTCTCGTGAATGATTCCTCCGTAGCACTTTGACATATCGGATCTCCTTGTTTCTTAGCTTTTGAACCCTTCAATCTAGAATTTGAATCGGCTATTCTTTATAGATCAAGTTTTCCTTTAGTCTTACTGGTTCAAGCTCTCTAATCCAGTCGGGGTCGGGTACATGCTTTCTTAACACCGAGATGTGGAAGACATTATGTACTCCTAACAGGTTTGGTGGTAGCGCCAAGCGATAAGCCAGATCTCCCACTCGTTCGAGAATCTCAAACGGTGCGATATACCTTGGGCTTAGCTTTCCTTGAGCCGTACACAATGAATACTCTTTATTGGATTTACCTTTAGATACACATGATCGCCAGCGTCAAACTCAAGGATTCAGCGTTTTTTATCTGCCCAACTTTTCTGCCTATCCTAGGCCTCTTTCATTATTTGTTGAATAATCTTGACTTTGTTTGCAGCATCTTGGATAAGATCTGGTCCAATTGTCAACTTTTCCACATCATCCCAAAATAGTGGTGATTTGCACCTTCTTCAATATAAAGGCTTATACGATGGCATCTTAATTGTTGAATGATAGCTGTTGTTGTAAGCAAATTCTACCAAAGGTAAATGCGCTTCCCAACTTCCCTTGAATTCCATAACACAAGCTCTCATCATATCTTCTAAGGTTTGGATAGTTCGTTCTGACTGTCCATCGGTTTGTGGATGATAAGCTGTACTAAAATATAACTTAGTTCCCATACACTTCTGAACACTTGTCCAGAATTTTGACATGAATCGAGGGTCTCGATCTGATACAATTCCTATGAAACTCCATGTGGTCTCACAATCTCCTTTACATATAGCCAAGCTAACTTCTCCAGTGAGTAGGTCATGTTGATGGGGATGAAGTGTGCCGACTTAGTAAGTCGATCCACTAATACCCATATGGCATCATATCCAGCTGATGTTCGGGGTAAACCACATATGAAATCCATTGTAATTTGATCCCATTTCCATTATGGTATGGTCAATGGTTTCAAAAGTCCTCCTGGCCTCTGGTGTTCAATCTTTACTTGTTGGCATGTAGGACACTTCATTACAAATTCAACCACATCTCTTTTCATGCCATTCCACCAAAAGCGACTCTTAAGATCTTGGTACATTTGGTACCGCCAAGGTGCATGGTATATCCCGAGTTATGTGCCTCACTCATAATTTCCTTTTTCATCTCCTCGTCATCTAGCACATACAATCTTCCCTGCATTCTTACTACATCCTCCTCATCTATCTCAAAATCATCATATTTTCCTCCTCGTACTTCACATTTTACTTTTTGTATAGTTTCTGTAACGCCCTAAATTGTAGTGCGTTAACAGCCCGCCACGTGTCACCATAAGAAGGAGACACGCTAAGGCTCGATACCTGCTAAATCCACAAATTTCAAGTAATACTTCCAACTCACAATTCAAGTTATGCTCCAAGTTCAAAACATAAATAATAAAGACTTCAGATAGGCTGACATCACTGATGCCAACACAGCCTACAAGTTCTGACAAAAGCTTAACACAACTTATAGGTTCTGACAGGTAAATACAACTAGGTTCTGACAATATAGCATAAACTAAGTTCTGTCAAATAAACATAAACTAAGATCAATTATCTGCTGGAAAGTCTGGACCACTATCGTCCTCCCCATAATCTACATAAAGATCATATCCAGAAAGATCGAACACTATCGGCTCCTCACCTGAAAAATGGTTAATATAAAGGAATGAGCTAACGGGCTCAGTACGTCAAACCACATCCACATACATGATCACTCAAGTTCAACCATACATGCGACATGTTATAAATGCAACAAACACAGGTTACTTATCTTTTATTTAGCCTGCAAACAACACGGTTTAGTACCATTTGCAACTAGTCTTAAACCCGAGGTTACTCAGACCCCACTTTCAAGTAATAATAATAAGTATATACATATATATATGGCGTGGGTACTCCCCAACACCCGCGTTCCGTTTTCAACGACGGTACCGTACTCGTACCACTAAAGCCTAAACTACCAGAATCCTCTCTGTATGTAACTCCACTAGGGACAACGACACATACAGATCAACCGGACACCACCCTAGCAAAACCGCCACGACCCTGGTGCTTACAGTTTTACTAGAACCAGCCAACCACATTCAACAAGCAATTATTTCCTGTAAAAGCGTTAGTTCATTTTATAAAATACTAAACCTACAAGCACATAGTTAACAGGCAAGGAATGACGTACCTGATACGGGGTTTGAACAACCTAACAACTCAGAGCCAAAACGACAGTCACCTGAACACGATAACCCTTACTTAGAACTCGAAATAATAACCTACAACTTTTATTCACAACTATTTTTCCCTTCAACCAATACTAACTATACACTCTCATCTTTACACTTTAACACCCATTGTTTGTCACGGTATATACATAACTTGAATAAAAAGAAAATTGAAATTGAGTAAAATAGTATAAAACTTGGTAAATCAAAGTAAATAGATCTAGTCAATAAGATAGTTTACTACATTGAGATACACGGCTATCATACATATTTCAAAAGAATAATTAAAGTTTCTTTTTGCTAAATCCATTTACAAAACAGACATTATCGTCTTCGTCTGTTAACTAATTCTAGTCCAAAGCAATAAAATTCTAAGCCTAATAAGATAATAAACAAAGAAAATAGTAATACTCACGAAACGTTTCCTTTTGTAAAAATTCATATCTAATATAATAGCAAATCTTTGTCTAAATATACACAAAATATATATATATATATATAGTTTGCTATGGCGTAAGGAACATTCTGTGACTTCTACTGGAACAAGAGAAAGTGTTTGAATCCCATATAGAAATAGTTCCGCTATTTTATATTTCAAAGAGAGGAACATCTATTCAATTATTGTAATAGAATGAAAAAGTCAAAAGTTTAAATAGATAGGTCAAAAGGAATATTAATATGATTGGTCACTGCCTTCTCTACTTTAATTAAAAGAGAAGAGAAAGAACGTGAACTGCACCCCACGAATTGTAATCCCCAATTTAGACGAGGAAATAAATGCAAATAACGTGAATTGCAATCCCCAATTTAGACGAGGAAATAAATGCTCTTGTTTCCGTTACGTATTTATTAAATATCTCATCTGATATCAAGTATGTCGTATGTATCTGCTTCTCTCTCAAAATCCTTGAATTATGACAATACAAATTTAACAACAGAGAATGTAACATAAAAATATTAATTGTTATATAAAATAATGTTTACTATGATCTTTTTCAGTTTTACCCTTATTGCAACTCAAGAACCCTAATTTATAAGAATTTTTCAAAGACTGAATTAATTGAAAGTAATAATCAAATATTTGTAATAGAGAAGAATAATTAAAGCAATTTTAAAAAAATATGAAACAGGACAATATACCTCCGATTTTTTTTAAAGTTTCCGTTCCTTGAGCAAATAGGAAAGATGAAGGCTTGCTTTGAAGAAAAAGTGAAACTGCTTCATTCGTGGAAAGCAAGAGGGGGTATTTCTTCTTTTTTTTTTTTAAACAATAATTAAATATATAAGGATTAAGCTCCGTACGGAACAAAAGCACCAGAAGATTTTTTTTTTTTAATATATCTTTAAGTTATATTGGAGCCCTTATCTAAAATAAATTAGATATCCACAAAGACTAGGAATGAGATAAGGTAAAGACGAGTACTTATATTTAATAGCAAACTCAGTAAATACAAAGAATCATAAAAATGCGGTTTAAAATAATACTAATGAGAAATTAATATTAATAGTTTTTTTTAACCGATTAAAATATAATAAACTAAAATATATGGTATTTCATTCTCCCCCCCTAAAAAGAAACTTCGTCCTCGAAAGTTACCTTAATTGACAAAGAGCTCTGGATACTTGTCTCTCATCTCCTCCTCTAGCTCCCAGGTAGCTTCCCTTTCCGTCTGGTTGGTCCACTGCACCTTTACATACTTAATCACACGTCTTCTCAGGACTTGCTCCTTAGCATCTACTATGCGAAGTGGTCTCTCCACAGAAGTAAGATTAGGTTGCACATTCAAAGGTTCTAAGGCTATAACCTCTTCAGGATCCTTTACATACTTCCTTAGCATAGATACATGGAATACATTATGTACTCCATCCAGGCTAGGCGGTAATGCCAATCTGTATGCTACATCTCAACCCTATCAAGAATTTGAAAAGGTCCTATATACCTGGGGTTTAACTTACCCCTTAAACCAAACCTGATCACTCCCTTGGTAGGTGAAATCTTGAGTAGCACATGTTCACCCACCTGAAACTCTAGAGGCCTTCTTCGCTTATCTGCATAGCTTTTCTGGCGACTCTGAGCAGCTTGTAGTCTCTGCCTGATTAACTTGACTTTATCCACTGCATCCTGAACTAGCTCAGGTCCTAGTACCTGTCTATCACCCACCTCATCCCAGTGGATAGGTGACCTACACTTCCTTCCGTATAATGCTTCAAAAGGTGGCATGTCAATGGATGCATGGTAGCTATTGTTATAGGCAAACTCTACCAGTGGTAAGTGTTCATCCCAACTGCCCCGAAGTCAAGGGTACAAGCTCTCAACATGTCTTCCAAGGTCTGGATTGTACGCTCTGACTGCCCATCAGTCTGAGGATGATAAGCAGTACTGAAGACCAGCTTTGTTCCCAAGGCCTTATGTAAGCTCTTCCAGAATCTCCCTACAAACCTGGTATCTCTGTCAGAAACTATAGTCACAGGAACACCATGTAATCTCATAATCTCTTTAACATATAGCTTCGCTAACTGCTCTAAAGTATACCCAGTTTTGATAGGTATGAAGTGAGCTACCTTTGTGAGTCTATCCACAATTACCCATACAGAGTCATACCTTTCTCTGGTTCTAGGTAGAGCTGAGACAAAATCCATGGTTATGTGTTCCCATTTCCACTCTGGCACTGGTAAGGCTTCAGCTCACCTGCTGGTTTCTTGTGTTCAATGTTGACTAGCTGGCAGGTGTAGCACTTGGACACATACTCTGCTATCTCCTTCTTCATATTAGTCCACCAATACAACTTCTTCAGGTCCTGATACATCTTATTCCCTCCAGGATGGATGGAATAACTGGAGTAGTGAGCTTCTTTTAATATTTCTTTCTTGAGCTCTGCTTGCTCAGGTACACATAATCTCCCTTTATACCTCATTACTCCCTTGCTATCTACAAGGAAATCAGCTGCTTTGCCCACCTCCATTCTCTTCTGTATCTCTTGTATACTTGGATCACCAACCTGAGCTTCTTTGATTCTATCTACTAAGGTAGGCTGTAAATGTAATCTGGCTAGTCTTGCCCCCACCTGTCTAGTCACAACCTCTAGCTCCAACTTCCTCATATCCTCTAATAGATAATGCTTTGAAGTGATCAAGGTTGCTAAATTCTCATGTCGCTTCCTACTCAAGGCGTCTGCTACTACGTTCGCCTTTCCAGGGTGATACTGGATATCCACATCATAGTCTTTTATTAACTCCAACCATCTCCTCTGCCTCATATTTAGTTCCTTTTGTGTGAATATATTTTAAGCTCTTATGGTCGGTATATATCTTACACCTTTCCCCATATAGGTAATGCCTCCACAACTTCAATGCATGAACCACAGCTGCCAATTCAAGGTCATGTGTAGGGTAATTCTTCTCATAAGGCTTCAGTTGCCTAGAGGCATATGCTATTACCCTGTCTCCCTGCATTAACACACAACCTAATCCCTGCAAAGAAGCATCGCTGAAAATAGTATACGGCTGACCAGTCATTGGCAAAGCTAAAATTGGTGCAGACACAAGTTTATTTTTTAATAGCTGGAAGCTTTCCTCACATTTCTCATCCCACACATATTTGACTCCTTTTTGTGTCAACCTGGTTAGAGGACCTGCAATTTTGGAGAAACCCTCCACAAACCTTCTGTAGTACCCTGCCATACCCAAGAAACTTCTGACTTCTGTCACACTCTTTGGTGCTGGCCATTCTACCACTGCTTTGACCTTTTCTGGATCCACTGATAATCCACTACCACTGATAATATGTCCCAAGAAGGACACTTGATCAAGCCAGAACTCACACTTCTTGAATTTAGCATATAGCTTCTCACTTTGCAACCTGCTCAGAACTAGTCTTAAGTGTTCTTCATGTTCTTCCTTACTTTTAGAATATACGAGGATATCATCAATAAACACCACTACAAAGTGGTCCAAGTAGTCTCTAAAGACCCTGTTCATCAAATCCATAAAAACAGCTGGTGCATTTGTGAGACCAAATGGCATAACGACAAATTCATATAGTCCATACCTGGTCCTGAAAGCCGTCTTCTGGATATCCTCTGCTCTAATTCGCAACTGATGATATCCTGATCTAAGGTCAATCTTGGAAAATACTCTTGCTCCTGACAATTGATCAAACAAATCGTCTATCCTGGGTAGAGGGTATTTGTTCTTGATAGTTACCTGGTTCAGCTCTCGGTAATCTATACATAATCTCATGCTGCCATCCTTCTTCTTTACAAATAACACTGGAGCTGCCCAAGGTGACACGCTTTGTCTGATGAAACCCTTACTTTCCAGGTCATCTATCTGTGCCCTTAACTCTGCATATTCTGTTGGTGCCATTCGGTATGCTTGTTTAGCCATAGGCCTAGTACCAGGCACTAACTCTATACTGAACTCTATCTCCCTCTGAGGTGGCAAACCTGGTAGATCTTCTGGAAACACATCTGGGTACTCACATACTATTGGTATTTGAGTCAAATTTGCTTCTGGCTTTTCCTCTATTGCCATAGCTGCTAAGGAATGTGTAGACCTACCCCACAGCTCATATGTAGGAAGAGCTGGAGGTCTCTGCACTTCAAGCTTGTGCACAAACTGATCCCCAGATGGCAAATGAAATCCCACTACTAAATTGTGGCAATCAATCACGGCATGATACTTCACTAACCAATCCACCCCTAGAATTACATCAAAATCTGACATGTCTAGAACCACCAGATCTACAGGTAGCTGTCTACCCTCTATCACTATGTCAACATCTCTACATATCCTATTCAGCATAGCTCCACTCCCAAGAGGTGTATTCACAGACAGACATTCATTCAAGAAATCAACAACCACATCACACAAAGCAACGAAAGATTCAGCAATGCAGGAAAAAGTGGCACCTGTATCAAATAACACATAGGCACTATGCAGGAGTATAGGGAGCGTACCTGCAATAGTGTCTACACTGGAGGTGTCATGGCGCTGCAATGCATAAATCTTAGCTGGTGCCCTCTGACTCGGACCTGCATTCAAAGGACGCCCAATCTGGATCCCAGGTGCTGCCTGCCTACCAATATCTTTGCAATCAATGGCCCTGTGCCCCCTTTGTCCACACTTAAAGCAAAAAACCTGTGGAAGAGTCCTCTCGGTACACTGCCTGAAGTTGTGCCCTACTTTGCCACAAGAGTAACAGGCATTGTCAGGCCACTTGCAATCTTTCAAATCATGAGGACCCTGACACTTAGGGCACTTCTTCCCAACACTAGGTCCTGATGACTTAACATGCTGTACCATAGGCCTCTTATCCTTCTCCTGGATTAAAATACCTGTGGCTGGTCGCTTTCCCAAATATACTTGACCCTTCGCAACTTCTGCCCCTTTCATCTTATTCAAACCCTGTTCTACCATCTTAGCTTTATTCACTGCTGCAGAATAACTAGGCAACTCCATCAGATTTATATGGTGCTGGATCTGCAGATCTAAACCAGTCATGAATCTGCTCTTCTTTGCTTCATCACTATCCCTCAAAGCTTCAGGTATAAACCTCATAAGACGGTTCAGCTCCGCCTCATATTCATCAACTGTTCTTCTGCCCTGCTGAATAGTGTAATACTCCTGCATCATCTGATACTTTACACTATCAGAAAAATACTCTGCATAGAAAGCCCTCTGAAAAGTTTCCCAAGTAATCGGCCCCTGCATGTTTCTCTTGGTGCTCATCCACCAATTGTTAGCACTCCCAATCAGCAAATAGGAGGCATACTCCACCTTCTTATCCTCTGGGATGCCAAGGGCCCCAAAAGTTTTCTCTACTTCTTCCATCCATAGTTGAGGCTCAAGTGGCTTACCTGGCTGGGGTTCAAACTTGTACACCAAGTCCACAAATTTGTTGAGACTCAGGACATCAGCACGTCTGGCCCCGTTACCACCATTTCCATTACCATTGCCATTGTTGTTATTTTGTCTTTGAGTCTCCTGCCTCCAGGCCTCAGCATTAGCCTGAAACATCTGCACATCCTGCCTCATCTGATTCTGCTGCTGCACCAAAGCCCCCACTAAGGTATTTACAGTCTGGAACAATTGTGCAGTATCAATCGGGACCTGCTGTCCAATAGGTGGTGGTGGTGGAAGGTCCTGAGGCAACTGCTCTTGAGGCAACTGCTCTTGAGGCATCTGCTCCTGAGGAACATGGTCTTGTCCCCTAGGTACTTGTTCCTCCTCTGCAGCTCTGGAGGATCCAGCAGCGTGTGTGCTTCTTCTTGGCGGCATTCTAAAGAAAGACAACATAAGGAAAGGTTAAAGTATAGGTTAGCTAAGGTTAAGTCAAAAGAAAACTATAAGGTAACTTACCCTAACAGTTAAATAGCCCCAACTTGAAATACCCTCACTCATCAAATCTTACCGTTCTAATGAGTTCATAACTTAAGTCTACTGATCTGCAACCTAGGCTCTGATAGTTTCGTCATATCACTGAGATTCCATGATCGTATCTATCAAAGTTGATTCCATCACCAAATGGGAAATTTCTACTTCTACACTTTGTCCCACAACTTCCATGTTCAATCTGTTAAATTCCTTTATAAGTTCTTTTTGTGTTGTAAGCATGGCTGTAACTTCTCTGTGGTTCTTCCGACTCAAAGCGTGTGCTATTCACTCTTCCAAGGCAATAGTTTATCCCGAGATCATAGTCCTTGATCAACTCCGACCATCTTCTTTGCCTCATATTCAATTCCATTTGTGTAAATAAATACTTGAGGCTCTTATGGTCCGTATATATCTCGCATCTCTATCCATACAGGTAATGCCTCTAAAGCTTGAGGGCAAAGATAACAGTAGCTAACTCAAGATCATGCATCGGGTAATTTTGTTCATGCGGCCTCAACTATCATGAAGCATATGCAATTACTTTCCCTTCTTACATAAGCACACATCCTAAGCCATTCCTTGATGCATCACTATGGACAGCATATGGCTTTTTCAAATCTGGTAAGGTTAGAATTGGAGTGGATACTAGTCGTCACTTTAACTCTTGGAAACTTTGTTCTCGCTTCTCATTCCAAATAAACTTCTCATTTTTCTTGGTCAACTGAGTTAGCGGCTTGGCTATTTTTGAGAAATTTTGCACGAACTTTTCGTAATAGTCAGCTAATCTAAGGAAACTTCTAATCTCAGTTACTGTCCTTGATTGTTTCCGTTCCATTATAGCCTTAATCTTTTCGGGGTCTACTGATATTCCACTTCCCAAGATAACATATCCTAGAAAGGATATCTGGTTCAACCAAAAGTCACACTTGGATAGTTTAGCATATAACTTGTGCTCCCTTAATGTCTATAACGCCATTCTTAGATGTTCTTTATGTTGGTCTATGAAGACAATCACGCACTTATCCAAGAGCGGCTTATACACTCGATTCATCAAGCCCATGAAAGCAGCTGGTGCATTAATCAATCCAAAGGGCATAACCATGAACTAATAGTGTCCATACCGAGTCCTGAAAGCAGTCTTTGACACATCGTCCGGTTTTATCCTTAACTGGTGGTATCTCGATCGCAAATCAATATGCGAGAACACACTTACTCCTAGTAGTTAGTCAAAGAGATCGTCAATCCTTGGCAATGGATACTTATTCTTTATAGTGACCTTATTGAGTTCTCAGTAATCAATACATAGCCTCATCGATCCATCCTTCTTCTTTAGGAATAACACTGGAGCTCCCCAAGGTGAGACACTTGGTCTAATGAATCCTTGGTCAAGCAATTCTTGTAATTGCTTTTTAAGCTCTTTAAGCTCAACGGGTACCATTCAATACGGTGCCTTGGATATGGGTTCCATCTTCGGCATCAAGTCGATCTCTAAATCAATATCTCGTTTTGGAGGTAATCCAGGCAATTCTTCTAGAAAAACATCGGAGAACTCATTAACAATGGAGATGTCGTTAATGTTAGGCCTTTACTTCTTTTCTTTCGTACTTCCTACATAGCTTTCAACTCCTTCCTCAACTTCTTCAATTAACTCGAAGGAACTTAACTCTAATCTTTTAGAAGCCGTGGATTCTCCCAAAAACGTAGCTTTCTTCCCATCCTATCCTATGAATTCCACTTTCTTACTTCTATAATCTACCTTTGTTTCTACCACGGACAACCAACTCATTCCAAGAATCACTTCGTACCTGTTGATTTCTACTACTATAAGATCGATGGTTGCTTCATGGCCTTGTATCTTTATGGGGTAATTCCTTATTACTTCTTTGGTAGTCACCACATTACCCGTGGGGGTTTTTATACGAAAACTTGTTATGGTTGTGGTGATGGGTAAACCGGTCTTCAAGGCTATCCTAGCGGTGACAAAGGAATGTGTTACACTAGTGTCGAAGAGGGTATAAGCGGTCAGGTCCCCTAGTTGTATGGTTCATGCGTTCAAGACGTGTGTGTGTGTGTGTGTGTGTTACTATCCTTATTGTCTTTATAGGGTTTCCTAAGCATCTATCGTTCCCAACACACATCATATCTTATCTCTTATACTTAACAGATATCAAAATAAGCAGATATTTATGGATTGAGGCTAACCTGTAACCAAGCTACAGTCATACTCCTCTCCATTGTCTAAGGCAGACAATTCCACTCCTTCTTCAACAGCATCTCTACAAACCCACTGCCCTTCAAGGTTGTAAATTCTCAGCCTGTGCATAGATGATGTCGATCGACTTCCACTTCCATTCCCACTCCTAGTTGGAGCAAGTCCTCCTAAAGATCCAACAGGTCGATCCGTTGTAGATTTCCTTTGAGGACATTCATTGGGAAAATGTCCAGTTTGTTTGCACACAAAACAAGTCGTAGACGTTTTCTTTGGGCAATTTGGAATCTTATGGCTACAGTCGCCATAGAAATAACATTTGTTCTGGAGAAGGGGCACCTCTTTGGGTAGTGTGCTCCTTTGCACTTCCAATAAGTTACTACTGCCTTAGAAATATCCTTTTGTCCACTAAACTTTCCCTTAAAGTGGCCAATAGGTTTAAACCTCTTAGATGGGAAATAAGAGCTTGTTCTCGGTTGAAATTTCTTTCCAAACACATGAACCTTCTTCTCAGAAGTCCCAGCTTTCCTTCTCTTGGCCCCTTCAACAATTCTTGCTCTTTCAACTAGTTCCCTGAAGGTATGGATGTCTGTCACGCCCCAAAGGGTACCCTAAACGCGACAGTCCACCACACCCGATATCTAAACTTACGTATGACAACCTTAGTCATCCCATGAGTTTACATATCGTGTGTAAGGTGTACTTCACACAACTTTTAGGATCACACTTTGATTCGAGTAGTCTTAAGAAAGCATTCATAGCATTAAGAATATAAATCACAACAAAATAAACAGTTAACTTTACAAAAGCCAAGGGGCATACCCCCGCCAAAATAATAGGAGTCTACATCGTTTAGCTCCAATTACACATATATGAATTCACATTAAAGAGATTTTCCTAGAAGTCCATGCCTACACTAGGTCCCGACTTCCTCAAAAGCTCTTTAATCCCATGTGATAAACCTGCACAAAATATCCTCTCGGAACATCCAAAAATAGGAACGCTGCAACAAAAACTGTTGGGGTATAAGCTAATGCTTAGTGAGATTCATTTTCTTCAAGTAACATGCCCGACCAAGCTAAGATATCTATACAAGCAAGTTAAATTTAAGCAACCATATGAATGCACCAGCATATGAGCAAGCAGGCATATGACTTTCCGGTAGTCATAAGTGAATGAATTTACGCCCTCCATTCGGGGTTTGGGGTAGTTCATAAGTCATGCAACTACAATTCCAAAGTTGGTCCATAAGACATGCAACCATAGTCCCAATCTTAGGTGGGGTGGTCCATAAGACATGCAACCACAATTTTTAATGTTGGTTCATAAGTCATGCAACCATAGTTTCATTATTCGAATGGGGTGGTCCATAAGTCATGCGACCCTAGTCCCCTTTCATTAAAGACCCGCTGCCTCCCGAGTACACCTTTGTCCCACCAAAGACATACTCGACAATGATATAAGACTCACTACGTGATATGCATGTACAGTTTATTCATATAATCATGACATATTACTTAGATAATTTAAAAGTGACCATACAATTTCCAGACATTCCAAATCTATACTAGCTCATACAAGATTATTACAACAAAGCTTGCCTCGATATACTTATCGTTCATTCATGCAAGTTTAGATCACCATTCAATCATAATTTTATCTTTTCCTAAGTTTAATGCCACTACTACTACAAGCACATCCAAGAGCATAATTAATTGAGAAATGAACTCACTTGTCCATGTAGTGAAAATCCACTAGTCGTAATAGTCCTCGGGAAGTGGTAACCCGTCCTCCAATTCACCTAGGT